>VYZS01022496.1:3968-27131 GCA_013400695.1 Neodrepanis coruscans
TTTCTGAAATTGGGTGAAAGTTTCCTGTCCCAGAATGTCTTTCCCCACCTTATTATTGCAACAGATTATATGATTTGGATGTGTGTGGCTTTTAAGGTTTGATGCTACTTTTAGCAACAAAGTCCCAGTGACATAGGAGTCAATTTATGGAGAAAGATAACTGCATATTCTGTTGTGCTCTGTCCAGGTGTAACTGTCTTAGGTGAGCACAGCTATCAGTATATTTTTCAGCCTTACTAAGCAGGGATTTTTTTTTTAATCTAGTCAAAGACTGAGTTTGTTTCTTTTTTGCTTTGCTTTTTTGGAAAAGAGATACTGGAAATCTTCTTGTCAATTAACAATGCTAATTCAAATAAGTATTCATCTCCTAATGAAATGTTCTGTTTACTCTCTAAGTCCAAAGTCAGTATACACCTTTCTGAAACCTTCCTCATCCCAAAGTTCACTACAAGCTAATGGATGTGGGCTTTGTGAATTCAAACTGTTAATGGATGCTTAAAATGTGCTGTACCCCATAAAAATTTGTCCCCCAAAAAAATCAGAACATACCTGGTGTTATGAGTTCCCTTGTGGCTAAAGGTTCAGTCACTCTAAGCCTCCAATAAGACTGGAGGCATACCTCTTGAGAACATAGTCATCTAGAGCTGAGTTAGATACAGTAAAGATCAAGACACAGCGAGTCCATTGTTAAGCTAGAAATTTTTAATAATCAAAAATCAATTACCTTTCTGCTGTTTGACAGAGTCATGGATGACAATGAGGTAAAATTTGCCAGGTAGGCAGCTTTTCCAAAGGAAAAACAGAGCTATGCGTGGATTTCTCCAGACAGAATAGTTTCTACTATCCTTCAAGTCCAGTGGATATTCAAGAATGCACAGCATATCTATGTTCTGTCAGGGATACATATACAAGTTTGTGTATATACTTAGTTCCCTAGATCATGGGAAAAGGTTCTGTCTGCTGACATGACAAATCAAATAGAATATCTCAATAAAATACACTGGCAGTTAATAAATCCTTGCACACAATAGTTAGTTGTGCTGGGACTCTCCTGTGCCAATAAATGACTGAAGACTGTTGTCATTGAAGTGTTAATGTCTTAAGGAATAATTATGTAACTGTCACCTCTTTTCAGTATGTAAAAATGATTCCTTGAAAAACCAAGACCCGTGATCTAAAAATTAGTGCTTTTCTGTCTTCTTGGTCTGCTAACAGAACAAAAGAGTAATTCTAGGAATAGAAAACTAAGTCAAAGTGTTGCTGCTAGGGTGTGTGTCCTTCTTAGATGCGGCTTTTACTAGTTTCATAAAGGAGTGTGCAAATGATCCAAATACTCTATAAACATTTGGTATTTTCAGCTGCCAAAACCACTAATAGTGCAGTGTCTATCAACTAATCTAAAACACTTCCCTTATTGTAGGAATTAAACTAGAAATTGAGAAGTGTAAAAGCTATGATCATTCCTCCTGAGCCCTTTCTGCTGGGGAATAAAAGATATTTTGCTTAGGCCAATAATTTATGTCTTTTAAACTTCCAAGGAATATTTCATTTTATGCTGAAAGAGAGAGGAAGATAAGTTACAGTCGTGATATTGTAGAGAAATATGGAGTTGAGCATCAGTAGCTCAGGGAAATTTTGTATCCAGTACATTTTTTTTCAGTTAAGTGTATTTCATGTAATGTAAAACCCCTTCCTCACCCCTTTTTTTGGCTTGCCCTGGTTTTGGAAGCAGTACAGAGGAGACAGTATTTTCTGGCAAAAAAAAGACCATGGAATTCACTTATTTGCTGCTTCCGCCTCCCTCCCTTCTTTAAAGTAAATTCCATGGCAAATTAGAAATTATTTGTGGATTCCAATATTTTTGAAAGTCCAAGTAAAACTGGGTGGCATGATAAACTTCAGAGGATCTTAAGACAGAGACAAACAAGATTTTAAAAATACAAGCCAGCACACCTGTAAACTTACTGTAACACAGTGATCTGTCTGCTCTTGTCCTCTTCTTATCTTGAATTTAGCTTGATAAAGCCTCATTTACACGAACTGTATGGAAGCCAAGATATAAAGGATATTTTTGAAGAGTACTAAATAGAAGAAAAAAAATATTCAAGCAGTGTTTAAGGCATAAAATTAAACATCACAGGAGCTTAAAGCTTAGTTTGTCATAGTTTTATTGAAATGTAGTGCAGGATTTGGAACAATACTTTTCATGTATTTTTTTAATAATAAGGTTAATGGAAACAAGACAGGATGAAATACTTTGTTAGGCTATTCAAGGGTAGCGTTCTTTCACATTTCTGTGTTTTCTGCCTTCATAATGATGGTAAAGTAAATAATTTTAGTAAGAATTCCACAATGTTTTTTAATATTGTGCATATATATCAGATTGTATCTGAGCAGATAATGTTGTGTTTGTTACTTACAGCATTTACATGATGACTCTGTTCATGTAAAATGTAATGAGACTGTAATATTTATAAAATAAGGAAAGCTGCATTTGGAGTGCAAATGCTAGATCCTGGCAAAGAAAAGAGGAAAACTTTTTTTTTTTTTGAAGAAAGCAGTTAGTTCCCTAATGTTTGAAATGCTAATGTCAGTCAATTAGCATTTTTATTACTATTGCAACAGGGCTTGCACTGACATTTTAGTAGCTCCAGAATTACAAACCAGTGAATCATTACTGGTAAGAGGAAGGAATACAAGGCTGTCTCAACTTGTGGCATTGCCATGTATTTAAACAAAACTGGCATTTTCCATGGATTTTTTTATCTTGTGGTAGTCATAACTTAAAAGTTGTATGCAAAATGTTTCCATTGTAATGTGCCAAGTAATAGGCCCAGCAGTCACAAAGCTTACCCTGTTACATACAAAAAACAGAAGTGTTTATAAACAAGGAAATATTTAGAAATAGCAGAGTTCAGTTTTGTTCATGACTTGAAAACCCTTCCTAATTTTTTAGTACTTTGCAATATGAGCTCTTTTTAATAACAAAGAAAGCAAATTTAAATAAAAGTTTTATTTCGAGAGTTTTGTAGCACAATTTCACTGTTAAGTTCCTGAGTACTGAGTGGGATAAATCCAAACTAATAAATCTGGAGATCTACCTGAGGATATTTAGACTGGAATTTACCCTTAGAATTAAAGCTTGATTTTATTAAGAATGCGCTGCATGTTGTATGTGATATTTCCAACCAATTACCAGGTTGAGGCAAGCATTGCTAATACTGCTGACAAGTTATGCTGTTACAGATGGGCTGTGCTTCCTATTGCATGCATTACACTGACACTATACTTTCTTTCCTTTCCTTTTCTCCTGTGCCATGCTTGCTGTGTAGCAAATGGAATCTCTTGCAGTAAGTTGAAGTTCTTTCATATTTTTTGTCCATCTGTAGATGGACTAATACACCCCAATTTTACTGTTTTACTTCTAAGCGTGTTTTCCTTTTTCGTTTTAATTTTCCTGTAGAATATGTGGTTCTAAATGCAGTGACTAAAATAATTTACTAACATGTGTTTTGTGAAATCTAAAAATACTGTGCCAAAATTCTGGCACCTTCATATGCTGTTTCAAATGGTCATTTACATACATTTTTAAAAACAAAGCATTTGAATGAATGTAATATTCTGGAGTGGAAAATAACGTTTTTATTGTTTTAACATTAATAATTTTCATTTTGTCCTAATGAAAAACTACAATGTATAATTGGCAGTTATGTTTTATATGGGTTTTGTTTATATGTTGATGAACAATTTCACCCCTATTAGTTTCTAATACTTACTCAGGAAGAACAAAAATTGAGTTGCTTGATACAGTAACTAAATACTGAGTCAAACTAGAATTGTCAGTTTGACCTTATTTTGTCTTCATTCAGGTTAGCAACCAGAAGGCTGAAACTGCATTATTGTTCTTCAAGGACTGAAAAAACCCATGTGTTACATGCCAAGCTATTATGAGATTATTTTTTTGACGATGTTATGCTGTGTCCTGGTTTTCAATTAATTTTTAACTCCATGACAACTGCTATGTAGTGTTCATAGTGCCAGGTCTCCAAAATTTGAATAGAGTGAATTTGATCCCTGCTAGAGAACCTCAGACTGTGTCCCTACTTGTGAGCTGAACAGGATGAGGGAGGAAGTGTGTGTGCCTGGGCTGGCGCTCAGATGAGCGGTTAGCACCTTCCCTAGCTGGGCCACCAGCCAGCCCCTGACTTGCCCAAGCACAGTTTGAGAGAAGACAGAAGCCAGAACCATTTCCAGGAGGTTATATCTAAACAATCAGTCTTTATTTTGGGAGGAGAACTGTTAGTCACACAAATGCAAACAAAGAATGGCCTCTGGGCAGGTTTATTTTACTGGCAGTGTCCTTCATGCCCTACCTCTTTGTTCTTTGGTAGCCTTTGTCCTTGTCCGCAAGTCAATTCTGTCCTAATACATCCATTTCCCCCACCTTTTTTCCCCCACGATGGATCTACTGTGCCTTCTTTCAGCTCTTTTGTTGGTATTTGCTGTAGTATGAGGTCTGGTGGGATCATAGACTGGCTTGAATTGGAAGACACCTTAACAATCACATAGTTCCAATCCCCCTGCCATGGGCAAGGACATCTTCCTTTAGACTTTGTTGCTCAAAGCCCAATCCAACCTGCTCTTGAACACTTAGAGAGATGGGGTTTCCACAACTTCTCTGGGCAACCTGTTCCAGTACCTCATTACCCTCTGCATAAAGAATTTCTTCCTAACAATCTCTTTTAGTTGAAAGCCATTGCCTCTTGTCCTATTACTATCTGCCCATGTAAAAAGTTCATCTTTTTAATAAGCCTCTGTAAGTACTGGAAGGTTCTTATAAGATCTTCCTGGAGCCTTCTCTTCTTCAGGCTGAACAACCCCAGCTCTGTCAGCCTGTCCTCGTAGGATAGGTGCTCCAGACTTCTGAGCATCTTCATGGCCCTCTTCTGGACTCACTGCAACAGATCCACATCTTTTCGGGATGGGGGGGACTGACTGCCAGTGGTGTCTCAAAAGGGGCAGAATCACCTCCCTTCACCTGCTGGCCAACACTTTTCGATGCAGCCTTCTGTGGTTTGCCTTCTGGGCTGTGAGCACACACTGCTGGCTCACTTTCAGCTTTTCATCAGTGAGAAGCCCAGAGTCTTTTTCCACACAGCTTCTCAATGACTTCTTCTCCCTGTCTGTACCTGTTTCTGGGAGTACCCCAACCCGGGTGCAGCACCTTGCGCTTGGACTTGAACTTCATGAGGGTGTGCTTCTCAAGCTTGGCCACATCCCCCTGGGATGGCATCCCTTCTTTCTGTTATCAGCTGCTCTGCTGAGCTTTGTGTCATCTGCAGACTTGCTGAGGGAGTCCTCCTTGCTGAAATTCCTCCTTTCCATTTGGGGCAGNGCCTCTGGGCAGGTTTATTTTACTGGCAGTGTCCTTCATGCCCTACCTCTTTGTTCTTTGGTAGCCTTTGTCCTTGTCCGCAAGTCAATTCTGTCCTAATACATCCATTTCCCCCACCTTTTTTCCCCCACGATGGATCTACTGTGCCTTCTTTCAGCTCTTTTGTTGGTATTTGCTGTAGTATGAGGTCTGGTGGGATCATAGACTGGCTTGAATTGGAAGACACCTTAACAATCACATAGTTCCAATCCCCCTGCCATGGGCAAGGACATCTTCCTTTAGACTTTGTTGCTCAAAGCCCAATCCAACCTGCTCTTGAACACTTAGAGAGATGGGGTTTCCACAACTTCTCTGGGCAACCTGTTCCAGTACCTCATTACCCTCTGCATAAAGAATTTCTTCCTAACAATCTCTTTTAGTTGAAAGCCATTGCCTCTTGTCCTATTACTATCTGCCCATGTAAAAAGTTCATCTTTTTAATAAGCCTCTGTAAGTACTGGAAGGTTCTTATAAGATCTTCCTGGAGCCTTCTCTTCTTCAGGCTGAACAACCCCAGCTCTGTCAGCCTGTCCTCGTAGGATAGGTGCTCCAGACTTCTGAGCATCTTCATGGCCCTCTTCTGGACTCACTGCAACAGATCCACATCTTTTCGGGATGGGGGGGACTGACTGCCAGTGGTGTCTCAAAAGGGGCAGAATCACCTCCCTTCACCTGCTGGCCAACACTTTTCGATGCAGCCTTCTGTGGTTTGCCTTCTGGGCTGTGAGCACACACTGCTGGCTCACTTTCAGCTTTTCATCAGTGAGAAGCCCAGAGTCTTTTTCCACACAGCTTCTCAATGACTTCTTCTCCCTGTCTGTACCTGTTTCTGGGAGTACCCCAACCCGGGTGCAGCACCTTGCGCTTGGACTTGAACTTCATGAGGGTGTGCTTCTCAAGCTTGGCCACATCCCCCTGGGATGGCATCCCTTCTTTCTGTTATCAGCTGCTCTGCTGAGCTTTGTGTCATCTGCAGACTTGCTGAGGGAGTCCTCCTTGCTGAAATTCCTCCTTTCCATTTGGGGCAGGAGCACTCCAACCCTGCCCACCAGTAACAACCATTAAACACAATGACTCAAATACCAGAGACAATTTATCCATAATGATACAGAGCTCAGACCAGATAAATTTACAGTGCTGAGCTCTGTTGCTCTGCCAGAGCAGCAGTGATGTGCAAGCAGCCCTGTCTGCCTGGCCTTCAGCAGGACAAACCCTGCTAGATTGACAGCCTCTGTCTTAGCACTCTCCTCCTGCTTCCACTCTTCTTCATAAGCCTTCTTCAGGAGTGTAGCTCTGCCTTATTTTGGCAGTGCCTATGGGTGACTGTTCATAGGATAGGTGCTTCAGACCTCTGNCTCTTGAACACTTAGAGAGATGGGGTTTCCACAACTTCTCTGGGCAACCTGTTCCAGTACCTCATTACCCTCTGCATAAAGAATTTCTTCCTAACAATCTCTTTTAGTTGAAAGCCATTGCCTCTTGTCCTATTACTATCTGCCCATGTAAAAAGTTCATCTTTTTAATAAGCCTCTGTAAGTACTGGAAGGTTCTTATAAGATCTTCCTGGAGCCTTCTCTTCTTCAGGCTGAACAACCCCAGCTCTGTCAGCCTGTCCTCGTAGGATAGGTGCTCCAGACTTCTGAGCATCTTCATGGCCCTCTTCTGGACTCACTGCAACAGATCCACATCTTTTCGGGATGGGGGGGACTGACTGCCAGTGGTGTCTCAAAAGGGGCAGAATCACCTCCCTTCACCTGCTGGCCAACACTTTTCGATGCAGCCTTCTGTGGTTTGCCTTCTGGGCTGTGAGCACACACTGCTGGCTCACTTTCAGCTTTTCATCAGTGAGAAGCCCAGAGTCTTTTTCCACACAGCTTCTCAATGACTTCTTCTCCCTGTCTGTACCTGTTTCTGGGAGTACCCCAACCCGGGTGCAGCACCTTGCGCTTGGACTTGAACTTCATGAGGGTGTGCTTCTCAAGCTTGGCCACATCCCCCTGGGATGGCATCCCTTCTTTCTGTTATCAGCTGCTCTGCTGAGCTTTGTGTCATCTGCAGACTTGCTGAGGGAGTCCTCCTTGCTGAAATTCCTCCTTTCCATTTGGGGCAGGAGCACTCCAACCCTGCCCACCAGTAACAACCATTAAACACAATGACTCAAATACCAGAGACAATTTATCCATAATGATACAGAGCTCAGACCAGATAAATTTACAGTGCTGAGCTCTGTTGCTCTGCCAGAGCAGCAGTGATGTGCAAGCAGCCCTGTCTGCCTGGCCTTCAGCAGGACAAACCCTGCTAGATTGACAGCCTCTGTCTTAGCACTCTCCTCCTGCTTCCACTCTTCTTCATAAGCCTTCTTCAGGAGTGTAGCTCTGCCTTATTTTGGCAGTGCCTATGGGTGACTGTTCATAGGATAGGTGCTTCAGACCTCTGAGCATCTTCATGGCCCTCTTCTGGACTGGCTGCAGCAGGTCCACATGTTTTTTTTTTTGTAGTTGGTGTTCCTCACTCTGATGAACAAAGCTGAAATGTGCTTTTGACCTCAGCCTTGTCTGGCTGGTACAGAAATTTTAGGAACTGGAACGCTAAGGCTATGATTCTAATTTTGGCTCGTTAATAACAAACATGGCACTTAAATATTGAACCATACGTAAATAAACTCGGCAGTCAAATGAACACTTATAAAGTTCTTAAAGTACTTTTTATTAGTATTTGTGCTGACGTTTGCACAGATCTTAATTCAGCAAAGAATTCAGCAAAGAATACAGTCCATGCTAGTAGCTAAGCATGTATGAAGTGCTTTTAAGAAGCAAAGACATTAATAGCTTCTTCTTTTCTGCCATGTTTGGCATGAAACCCTGCTCTGGTTCCTCAAAACAGATGGAAAGATCACTGAGCCCACTCTTGGTCACTATAACAGAAAACAAATCAAATATGGTTTGAAGTCTGTAAGGCTTTCCTGCTGAAGAGTCAGTACAAGGTCAGGACTTGTACTTGCAGAATTTTCACTTCTTACATAATTTGCCAGAGATTAAGTGTTTTTCCTTCTTCAGCATGATCCAGCTGTGGAATTATGAAATTCCACCTCCTGATACACACAGGAATACCAGGCCACAACCATGTAAACTTGACCTCTCTGGCAGCTGTGCCAATTGAATATTACTTCAATTTGTCTGACACTTTTTGTGTCGTGCTGCATGTTACCCTGGAAAAAACAAGTGAATATTCATAGAGCGGTATCTGCTTAATCTGGGATAATACAGCATAGAAGCCAAATATCCTCTTACACATTAAACTCCACCCATCTGTTGTATAGTTGCTTTAAGATGGTGGAAAATCCATGAGCAAGGTTTTAAATTCCAGAGCTGCCACTTTTCTCCTTCTTGTTCCTACAGATTTATCAACACTCTTCCTCTCTCCTTACAGAAGCAGGCAGGAGTTTTGACCCTCTTAGACAACTATTTCATGGCTTCTCTTTTGGATTTCCATTCCTTAGAAGAGGTCTTTAACCATGTCTGAAATTTCAGAGTTTTATGTTCTCTGCAGCAAAATCACTTCCCCCATATTTTGTCTCTGCTTTCCAGCTGCAAACTGGAGATAGGAAAGATAACAAATATAAAATGTTTTAAGACTGATGCTGATATGCGCTACATGAGACCTAGCCATCATAATTTTGATTGTCAACATCATGTATGACTTACCTGCAAAAGAAAAATTGTTATTTTTTTCTAAAACAGTATACTATTATACTTCAGTAAAACAATGGTTTTTAAGAACAGAACTATTTTAGTGTATCCAGAAATCATCTAAACTCACTAATATTTATTCATAATTTCTTCTCCTAAAAATCTTTCCTTAGCAATTGGAACTCTGTCAGAGATTATATAAACTGCACTTCCAGCTGCTGTTGCTTTTTCAGTCCTATTGTAAACTTATTGGACAAGTACATGAAGTGAGTTCCATGCCAGAGGTATGTAATAAACTACAAAGTCTTATACTGAAAATTCTACATTATTTTCATGTTCTTATTTTTCTTTCTATGGGCTTTACACCAAAGATTACACTATTTCACCATGAATATAAGTCTGCAGGCATACATAATCAACTAAATACCGTAATGTCATGTCTTTTTAATTCTGTAATGTTTACAAGGTTTTTTCTTTGAATATTTTAACACAGCACGATCTCACTTTTGACCCAAATATCCTCTTGTTTTTAGATAAATATATATATATTACTTTAAAAAACACTTCACAAGAACAATACTGTTGGTCAGGTTTATTTTCAGAAATTGCTTAAAATATCCTTGTTTTATCAGCTGTACTCTAATAGTACAAAGAGTTTGAATACTTACTATATCATAAGGAACTGTTCTGAATGCTGGCTCAGAATGTGACTGGGCTGTTCACTTTTAAGAGAAGACAGGACAGTAGGCATCTAGTTCACTACTACCAGAATAGTCTAAGTTTTAGAAGTGAATTGTGTTCCTTATCACTGATTTTTGTGGATGTATTTCACAGTTACAGCTTTGTTAGATTGTTATAAAAAATGCAACCTGTCGAGCTGGGGAGAAATTACATGAGGAATAGGTGTTTTCATCATGAAATTTGCATATTTTGCTGGAGCAATAAGCTATTATTTAAAGGAAGTTCTATTGTCAACTTATGTGACAGTGGTTATTTGTAGAATGTATGAGCATGAAAAAGTAGATCCTTAGAAATTAGTTATGAATCTTGTGCCATATTAACTTTTCAGCCTGAGAAAGAGTTATACAATTCCTGTCCATCTCGTAATCATACCAGATGCTACATATGTTTTGTAAATAAATAACATCTTGCTAAAAGTACATTTTTTAAAAACTTTTCCATTGTGATATCAAAAAAGTATCATGAGTGAAGAATAAGAGCTTGTTTAGATGTACTCTTGCATTTTAGCAAGCCGAAATTACAACATAAGATTAATGGAAGTACAAAGTTAAAAAATTTGTAGTTTGTGTTTTCTTTATATTGTACAGAGATCAAGAAATGTCCTTGTGTTAAAATGGGGTCTTTTCCATAATGTGTATATCCAATGTAGTAGTAAGAACAGACTTGAAATACCTACTCCTTTTGGGGCCTCTGGAGAATGAAAATACCCATCTCTCATCTTTCTCCTTGGAATAGCTGTTAAATATGTCAAGAGAACTGAGTGAGCTGAAGAAAAATCTGAAGGATGCCACTTCTGCAATCGCAGCTGAGCCTCTGACAACAGAATCTGAGCCCACATTCAATTCTACTGAAGCAGCTATTCAGTCCATGCTGGAGTGTTTGAAAAACAATGAACTTGTTAAAGCCGTCCGACAAATAAGAGAATGCAGGCAAGTTTTGCTACATGGTTCAAATTAGAATTTCATGTTATTAGAAAAGTATTCATCTCTTATCTTCCTAATTTTATACTAAATGTAATACACTGAATCAGCATATTTAATATATTTCAACAAGGTACATGGGGGCATTGATATTATTAGCCTTTGCAAGGGTGTGCAACAAGTCACTAACAAACATGTATGCTTGCAACTTTTAAGATGTTTAATTACATTGAGTAGATCAAAAGTCCTGTGAGGCTTTTAAAAACCTTTTCATAGAGGTAATTCCTTACTGGTGCATGTCACTGGCTCAGCTAACCTTGAGCCCAGTTTCACTTCTTCTTATTTGAATGAGTTGTCTTAAGCATTTTTTTAGATAGTTGGAATTGCACTTCTGTGTGATTTCAGTGCCTGATACCAGAGTCTGACTAACACATGAGTAGTATAGAACAGCAAGCTGCTTTTGGCTTATAAATGTGTGAGTCCATTCTCCTTTTAGAAATCTCTATCACATAGATTCTGTCTGTGCTAATAAACCCATAATAATACTCAGGTTCTTTTCCTGTTTGATTGCAGAATTCTGTGGCCCAATGATATCTTTGGAAGTAGTTCTGATGATGAAGTCCAGACACTACTGAACATTTATTTCCGCCACCAAACATTGGGTCAGACGGGCACCTATGCACTGGTGGGCTCCAACCAGAGCCTGACTGAAATCTGTACCAAATTAATGGAACTGAACATAGAGATCCGTGACATGATTCGCAGAGCTCAGAGTTACCGGGTCATCAATACTTTTCTTCCAGACTCCAGTGTTGCCGGCACAAGTCTCTGACAGGACCCTTGTGTCCTCTTTCAAGCTGGGAGTGCTGTCCTGTGGCAGTGAGGTGGCTCAATGTCTTCTCAGCCTTACAAAGGTTTGGTCAAACTGTACTCACTCTTGTTACATTAAGGATTTCTTCTAAAACACAATGGGCTGAACTTCAAATGTGTAGCAATACTGTAAAGACAGAGGTAGCATAGAGCACCTGGGACAACATCCTTTGTTCTGTGTTGCACAAAAATCAGTTAGCATTTCACTGAGCAACCGCAACTCACTACTGAAGAAGTGACTTCCATTGCATACCAAAGCCTACTACACTGAACAATACTTCCTTTATAGCAAATTATCTTGGTTGGCAAAAGTGCAATGTTTCCTTCACAAAATAGTATTTTTTGTTAAAAAAAAACAAACCTTGTATATTTTTTTTCCTTTTTTCTCTTATTTAGTTGAGTGAAAGATGGGCAGAATGAAGCTGGCCACAGAATCTCGCAAAGTTGTTGGTCAAAAGCTGAGAGCCTGTGTATATGAAACAAATTGTAAATGGACTACAGTTTAATGTACACTGTAATTTGAATATGATTACTGTATCTTAAAACAACAAGCTGCTATGAAGTACATTTCCTAATGTTACTAGGCTACTGTCTCTGAAGGTACTGGATCATATTGCAGAGGTCTGTTCTTAGGCCCCCCCAAGGATTATGAATGGTCTTGGTAGATTTTCTTTTTAGTTTGTTTGTTGTTTTTTTAAGAACCTTGGCTGCTTTTTACTAGAGGGTTGCTTTTATGAATATATTTATACTATTAAAGGATGGTTGATCTAATTTAACTTGTCATTTTGTAGGAGAAAGCCCCATCAGAGTCAAATCTTTTGAACTGTTAAGCATGCATATTTTTATTTAATATAAATTTTGAGTATAAAAAAATATTAACGTGAAATGTAAGTTCTCATGTTATATTTCATTAAAGAGATGTCTTATTTTATTTGTAATGTATATATGAGAGTCATAATTATATGGTTTTTTTCTTACATTTAACTGCTGTCCAGTGTTAAATGTATGCATGTAAATCTGTTGCACATCTGAGACACTTTTATTCTGGCTACGTAACTTATTCACGCTGTAAATACACTTACCGTTTTTGTGAAGTAACTTTGAAATTTGGATTAGTATATCCATTTAAATAAAATACATATATAATCACAACAGAGTTATGTGCTTGTTGCGAAAACTGTCTTCTTGTCTGAATCCATACTGTTGCAGACAGTACCCATGATCAGCAGCCCCCAAAAGACACCTTTCTCACTGTTCATACTGAAACCATTTATTACACTGACAGAAAATAGTGAAAAACACCAAGATTTTTTTGTCAGGTTGTAGTTACAACTCAGCTTGGAAGAGGACACCAACAAAAGCAGTTTCCTTGGTCTTTCACTGTCTGTGAAGACCTCCAGAAGTTCTTTCTTCCCTAAAGAATCCTGTATTTCTTCACAGATAGCACAAAACCCATGCTGTAACCATCTGGTGGCTCTTTACTCATTTCTAAACTTCTGGTAGACAAAAAATCAGAATATTGCCAACCAAGTCTCACTGATGTCCTAAGACAGCATGAACTATATAAGTACTCCACTGGGCTTCCACCACATTGGTACTACTTTAAGCAGAATTTCCCTGGTTCACTGCATTTTGTATGTGAATGTGTTTTCATGTAGACTTCTTCAGTTATATTTAACCCACCTACCCTGAAGACACCTTACGTGACTGGAAAGCTTCTGAGGCATGAGCCTGTGTTTAAAGCAGAGGCACTGGGACTTATCTGCCCTTTTGGGGACACATCAAGTCTAGAGAGTTTGTTACACTCCATTACAGATACTCCTTCTCAAAAGGCTTTTCCCCCCCCTCATATCTTACAACCATAGTCTTCCAAAAGATAGTCTTTGATTAGCAGCTGTGATTTTTTAATATACATTTGACAGAGGCAATGGGAAGACACAGTTGTAAATGCATTTACACCAGACTTTATGTATGTTCCCGAACATTTGTATGTTCCACCCTAGTTCAGTCTGAGTGACTGAAGGAAAAACTTGCTCTTGCAGCTCTAGTCTTACCATTCCTTCAAGGCAGACTAAAATTAAATCTTACTTCCTTTTAGAAAATCCAATACATTGTTTCCTGGCAGATACATTTTCCTCTTTCACCCAAGCAAGAGGAAACTAAGGGCTATCAAACTAGTGCAAATTTTTATTGAATACAATGAAGTTATATACTTTATAAATAATACAAATGTCTTTGTCCATTATCCAATGCCAGGTCAAAAGCCTTAAGTCAAAGCACTGAAAGTGCAAAGCACAAGAGGGCAGATAGATCAGACAATGTATTTGAAGCTGTAAGTGTTATCACAGGACAGCCTCTTCCCTTTGCAGCGGCCACAAAGTTCTTGGCGATGAGGTCTCTTGAGATCAAGGCGTCTTTTCCTCTGAGGGCAGGAACAACGAGTCTTTGAACATACCTTAAGAAACAAGACATGTTATTAGTAATGGATCAAAGGTGCTTGCCTGGCATTAGACTGACATTTAATTTTCCTTAATCATAGCAACACATTTGGGCTGCTACACTTAAGAGCTTTTGTGGGTAAAAACACTGCAAAGTTAAGCTGCAAGAGGCCTTCTCATCTAGAAGAGCAAAACCTTACTCCATCTGTAGCTAGCCATAATGCTGTATGAACAGGAAATTATTCACATTAGCCAACTGCAGGAGGAGGGAAGCCTACCACACCATTACACCTTTCCCAAATAACATTTCCGAGTATTTTGACAAAGTCAAGTTTTGTTCCAGATAAAGTCAGTATGAAATTGAACAACTGTGAACTATTAGAGTATACGGTAACAGTAGCCTGGTAAGACTATCAGATGTTAACTTACCTGGCACTGGATTGCTTCCACTCGATAGGGATTGAAACCCTTTTGGCATTTGCGACACAGCTGCTTGAAGTACACCTGAAAAAAAGCCACATTTTCAGTTACTAAAGCAACAAGGTGTTCATAAAGGTACCTAAATTTATGCCAAAACACCGGATATGTCACAGATTAGGTACCATTCTCACAAGTTTCAGGAGCAAATAGTGACTCTTTAACTACCTTGTTGCTTCCAGAAATGCACCACACATAAGCACTCTCCCATCTGGTCTTGCAGTCTTTGCAGTGGAAATAGCCGTACTTCTGCTCCAAGAACTGCAGAGACAGAGTTTACTGAGCATCCTTCAGCACCCCAAGAACACCCAGCCCAGGTCTTTCACTACTGCTCTGAGGATGGTGAGAGGCTGAAACAGGTTGCCCAGAAAAAGTTACAGACACCCCATTCCTAGAAGTGTCGAAAGCCATGTTGGCTGGGACTCTGAGCAACACGACAGCACGGGTGGCATCTCTGGCCACGGTGAGGGGCGAGAAACTAGGTGAGCGTTAAGGTCCCCTCCAACCCGAACCNGCGAGCACTGCACGGCCGCGTCGGCCCGCAGGCTCACCTGCACCGCCGCCTCCTTCGTGCTGGCCCGGCGGGACCGCGGCGCCAGCCCAGGGCTCACCTGCGACAGCAGCGGCGGGAGCCGCGCCCGCCGGTAGCTGTCCAGGTACTCGGAGGGTAGCGGGGTGAGGGGCCTCCCGAGGTACGGGCTGATGCCACCGCTCTTGCTTTGTTTCCAGCTGGGCTGCCTGGCTGCCGGGTCCAGGCTGCGGCCGGGCGCGGGGCTACCCCTGAAGCGCTGGTATGTGCTGAAACGGGAACAGACAAAGCCCTCCATGACCCTCGCCGTGAAAGAGTCAACCCTACGTATCGCCCCGTCGCGCTTTTNATAGCCGTACTTCTGCTCCAAGAACTGCAGAGACAGAGTTTACTGAGCATCCTTCAGCACCCCAAGAACACCCAGCCCAGGTCTTTCACTACTGCTCTGAGGATGGTGAGAGGCTGAAACAGGTTGCCCAGAAAAAGTTACAGACACCCCATTCCTAGAAGTGTCGAAAGCCATGTTGGCTGGGACTCTGAGCAACACGACAGCACGGGTGGCATCTCTGGCCACGGTGAGGGGCGAGAAACTAGGTGAGCGTTAAGGTCCCCTCCAACCCGAACCGTTCTGTGTTTCTATACACACTCCGGTGAGCTTCCACAGGCTGGAGGCTCTGCTCCGCAGGGGAGACAGACCCTGTCCGGGGCAGGACACCAGGATGGGGACCCTGCTCAAGAAGGTTCTGCTGCTCAAGAGAGGATTTCTGGCCGCCCTGCTTCAGGGCTCGCCCCCCGCCCCCTCCCCAGCCGCGGGCAGCGCCAGGCCCCATCCCCGCACACCTGGAAGGCAGCTCGCTGCCCGGTCTCCTGTCGCCGCTTCCCCGCTGGCTCCCGGCGCGGCGGCGCAGCCCCCGCCGGGCCCTTGTGCTGCTCCTCGCCGCGGTCCGCCGCCGTCGGTGTCTCCTGGGCCAGTGCTTCCGACGGCGTCGCCTTCTCTGGGGGCTCCGCGGCTTTGGGCGGCGCGAAGAGGCGGCGGTCGCGCACGGGCGAGTAGAGGGCGAGGCGCCCCGAGGCGCNCCGGTAGCTGTCCAGGTACTCGGAGGGTAGCGGGGTGAGGGGCCTCCCGAGGTACGGGCTGATGCCACCGCTCTTGCTTTGTTTCCAGCTGGGCTGCCTGGCTGCCGGGTCCAGGCTGCGGCCGGGCGCGGGGCTACCCCTGAAGCGCTGGTATGTGCTGAAACGGGAACAGACAAAGCCCTCCATGACCCTCGCCGTGAAAGAGTCAACCCTACGTATCGCCCCGTCGCGCTTTTATCTTATCTAGGGAGTTAATGGTTGCTAATTGATGGGGAAATTGGGGCCAGCTGGCGGAGGGAGGGCTGATGGCAAGAGGAGTCCAGCTTGTCCGCCTTCCTTCTCTGCAAGCCCCCGTAATGATGAATAGACGCAGTTCAACCATAGCTGGGACAACCACGGCCTTGGTAGTCAGGGGGAGCCTGCTTGCTCTCAACCCGCTCTGATCATGGTCTTAAAAGAAGGAAAATAGGGTTTGGGAAACTGGCAAAGCCCAGATTAACTGCGTGTCCCACGGAGAGCTGAGTAGAGGATGCAGGAAATTACATCTCTGAGAAGAAGTCTTTACCGGTATTGGAAGATCTGAGTACCCCATTGTTCCATTACTTGGGTATTACCTACCTGGAGCTTTTATATCAACTAAACTGCTTTGGGAAAAGATGGATTATATTTGTGTATAAAAGCTGAAGTAAGGGGGAAAGAGTTTTACCAGGAAAAGTGGCTTAATACTTGTGTCATGAAATAAGTGTTACTAATACAAGCACTTACATAATAGACTTAATAGTCCTTCCGTAGTTACATCAAATTAGTTCAATTCTAAGATAATACAGTTAAAACCATATAATTAAATAATTCAAACTCTGTATGTGAGCCTTTAGAGATTGGAGAATTCTCAAATCCATAGAACTGCTGTGATTTGAAGTACTTTCTTTATACGACTTCTCACCATCTTTATGAATGCATTGCTTTATAAAACTCAATGACCCAGTACAAGAGGGCTGTAGAAGAGCTGGTAGGGATGTGTCTTTAATTGTTCACAGTGTATCTGGGAAAGACCCTTTCAAGTATCTGAAATAGATCAGTAGGAAACAGCATTTTTATAGGACAGAAAGAGGTTAAGATTCAGGAAACATATTCATCATAATTAAAAGAAAGATGTCTCAAGGCTGCATGTTGTGCTTAAGTTTTCAAAGCACTGTTGGAATCAACTCAAAGCAAAAACACAGGGTATTGAGTTGGCCAGTTTAAAACTTACTGAGACTGCAGTGTGGCTGCAAAAAGAGTAAGTTGTTAGGGTACATTGGGAAGGGAGATGGAAATTAAGCGGGAAAGTATGTGCCATCAAAGCAACTGTTTGGCTTCCTCTAAAACGGGAAGAACCAGGTAGTGCAGCTCTCCAGAACACTGCCGGGTTAGAAGTTAAATTTGTAGGAAGGAGGAGGGATATGGAAAATTATTGTACAACAAGAAACTGAAGTGACAGGTGTCTGAGTAAGCGAGTGATGTGACAAAACCGTGGAAAATAAGGACTGGTAGGAAGAAACCCCCTTATGACACAAGAGTAGATGAATATCTGGCCAAAATGAAGATGGCTAATTCAAAGGTGGTGACGAGCAGAATGTCCCACCCAGCCTGAAGTTACTCCACGGACTCACTGACGAAGCCAAGACTTTAGCAAGAGACAAACTGGGAGTGGACATGGATGGATGTGGAGGATAACAACGTTCCCTTTATTGTAACATCAGCAGCCCCGATGACCCTTTCAGGTGTCAAGGCTTGCGAAGGCCCCTGCCAGGCGGAGGCTTGCCCAGCCCCCGGCGCTCCGTGTCCGGGCTCCCGCCGTCCCTCCCCGGCCGAGGCGGGGCCCGTTCGCCGTCTCCTCTCGCGCGCGGTGGGTGCGGCGCACGGCGGATGCTCCCGGTGCGCAGGCGCGGGGGGTGTTGGCGCCAAGCTTCGAACGGGGCGACCGGGCCGGAGGGGCTGCGCCGTCCGCCCCTTCCTTCCCTGCCTATCTTCCCCCTTCCCTACCCGTTCCGGCTGCCCCCGATCCCCTGCGCGAGGCGATGCTGCGGCCGCCGCCCCTCCCGAGGGTCCGCCGGCAGGTAACGGCCCCGCCAGTGGCCCAGCCCATCCCCATCCCCGCTGTCTCCTCAGGAGCCGCCGCGGGGCTGCGGAACGCGGTGCTGGGGCTCGGCCCCGCGGAGACCCGGGGAGGCTGCTGAGGCCGCGCCCCGAGCGGGGCCATTGCCCGGGGGGAGCTTTTCCTCACGGGAAGCAGCGTGGGCAAGTCAAGTCCCCTTGTTAAAACGTTGTTCTGAGGCGAGGTTAAATTCCTTGGTTTTCTGTATCACGGCAGCCCCTGCCTTGTTTTAAAATATGCCCGCTTTTCCTGTGGTTGTGGTAGGACAGCGCGTGTAACACGGTGATTGCAAAGGAAACTGACTTTGCTGTGGGAACAACAAAACATAAAACGGTAAAGCCCTATGTCAGCCTTCTCTGTACGTGTTTTTTAGAAACTGGCCATGTCTGCTCCACCCGAAAGCAACTTTGAATCAAATTGCTGACACATAAGTTATAATGGTTGTAAGAGTGCACATGTGATAGTGTATGTTCCACCCTGGCTTGTAGTAGTGAGTGTGGAGTTTTGATTTGTGTTCAGACACCTCAGAAGTGTTCTGCCCTATCCATCGTGGTTTTCTGCTGCGTTTGCTGAGTATTTTTATTGTCTCTGGTATAATTCCTTCTGCTCTTCTTGTCTGTTGTTTTTGCAGCCTGTTCATCATCGCAGTTTTTGAAGGCTCACACAGGGCTTGCAGTGCCGGGACATTGGAACAGCAGTGTATAAAAGTGTTTTCTTATTTCTTCTCAGGCTTTTCAACAGCTGTTCCACTAACGTTGTGGACACGAAAATGGCTTGCAGACCTGTAGAAAGGCCAACTTTCTTTGAAGTATTTAAGGCACATTGCAGTGAATCAGGTACAGCTTCTCCAAATTAAATTATTTTTGTTAGGGTTGCTTTCTGGGCATCAGTGTTTTATATATCTTCCACAGGAAAGCATTATGCAACTTGTTAGCTGCTGCTCTTGCCCCAGTCTATATTTGCTCATATCTACTTTTTGTAGATTTCTTTAAATATTTACAGGGTTTTTTCCCTGATGTGTGCTTAGTTACTTTTTGTTTAACTTGCCTTTTTAGCTGCTGCCTCCATACACACACATATGCAGTCCAGATTCAGTCTTGCCAAGTGCACCTGTCATAGTCACTAATGAGTTGATAATGTTAGAAGGAACCTGTTTAACTTGCTAATCTGAGCAAAACAAGGGGGACACTAAAAGTCAGAAAATACTTTTAATTTTAAAAAAACTGGATATTTTGCTGCTCTTTGGTTAGTTCTGTTGATGGTCTGAGAAATTGGTTAGACATTCTTTTACGTTTTGTGGGTGTCAGGATCCAAGGCCTTCTAGAAACAGGGTAAACAGATGTATGGCAATGGAAGGAGCAATGTAGTTTGCTGTTAGTATTGAAATGCCTAAAGTGTTTTCACGTCCTGTGTGGAGGATCTTTTTTCCTTTTCATGTGATTTCCTGTATATTCTTCTTCATAGATTTAGGGCCTATCAGTCTCAACTGGTTTGAAGAACTCAGTGCAGAAGCACCTCCATATGAGCCTAAATTGTTGGGAGAGCTTGATGCTCCCTCTGGCTGGTTTGATCCAACATCTTTTAAAACTCCAAGGACAAAACCCTCTACATACAGTCAGCTGGCATCAACTCCATTGATCTTTAAAGAACAAAATGCAACATTGCCACCGTGTTCTTCTCCTGAAAAAGACGTGGATCAGGAAAAAGTAGGAACAAGTGAGTTTTGGTTTTTTTTTTTAAAGCGGTACTTAAAGGTTGCTTGTACCCCTCAGAAGCAAGATACATTTTTATTTTTTTAACCTTTTGTTGTAGCTGATGATTATTACAGCCTGTAGATAATGCCTACTGTAGTAATTGTGTGACTAAAAAATGCATTTTAGTAGTCTTCTGAAGACCATTGATAAAAATACAGAAATGATCTTAATGAATTCAGCTTTGCAATGAACTGGGGATATCTGTATGCAAAATTCCCAACATAAAAGATACTGTGGTCGAAATACTCTAAATACTGTTAATATAAGGAGATCTGAGCTTATTGGTGTAACGTTTTGACTGAAAATGAGAGTGGTTTTTTTTAGCAATATCATTTTTGTTTTATGCAAAATCTCTGAAAATCTTTTCCTGAGAGAGAATTATCCTTACCATGCTGAAGTGTGATGTGATCTTAGGGCACTCCTTAACCTTTCTTGGAAAGATTGAGGAGCACTAAGCTCTTTGAGTTACTAAAACTGTTGTGGGAAGAAGTTAGATTTTTTCCAATTGGCCATAAAGGGATTTCATGAGGTACTTCTCATGACATTATTTCCAAATCCTAAGTACATCATGAAAGCACATGTCACTCTGCTCGTTTTTGATGTACCCATCCTCCTTGGACAGAGAGAAGGTTTTTTTCTATGGATAATGTGTGCAAGATTGTATATCTGTTCTATGGGAGAATGACTCACCTCAATCCTGAGCCATCTAATTTGTGTATCTCCTTTGTCTGTGACTCCCTGATCAGCTTTTCCAAACAGGTTACAGACATGCACAAGACTCCTTTTATTACCAGAATTGTTCTCAGATCCTAAAGCCAAGTCTGTAAATGGGTAGAACTGTGCTGCTGTTCAAATATATTTTATAACAGTGTTTCCATGGAATATTGTTACACTCTTTGTTTTTCTGAAGTTTACCTCTGAACCTCTGCTCGAAATATTCTTAGCTGAGAAAATGTTTCTTCTAAATGTAGCTATTTCGGTTTTACAGTGTTAAGTCCCTAGAGAGTTCTTGGTAGCTTTTCATAAATGGCAAAAAAAGGAACCTTACGATTCTTCTGTTTCAAAATTGTTAGTTTTGCTCTGTGTTTGTACAAAGCTTACCTGTGACTGCTCTGAGGTCTTGAGTTTTCTTCGTTAGAGCCAAAGTGGCTTTTGTAGCCCAGGTTTTTCCTTTTGTGAAAACAAGAGCAGGGGTGGAAGCTGCGGCTTTTACCTCAGGATGGTACTGGGATGCAGGTGTGCTGTCCATGTGGGCCCAGGAACTCTGAAGCAGAGGGAAATACAGAAACCAAAGTGTAATTTCTGATATTAAAGTTGTTTGGAAATTTCTGAGTAGGAATTCCTTTGAGTAGATGCTGGTTCATGTAAGGGGGTCATGGTTGAGGGGATTCTGCTGCTTTAGTGGGCACACTCTTCCTCTTTTGCCTGGAGATGCTTCATACATAAATAGCTGCTGCAGGCACTGACAGTGACCCACCAACAGTTCAAGAAATTTTTGCTTTATGCTGTTATTCAAATCAAGAAGGGTTTGACTTAGTCAATTTGAAGGAAGGCTGGTACAATCCTGTGTTTGCATGTATTGTGTTTTTTTCTAAGAACAACTTCTGAAATTACAGGAAAGGCACAATACAGTACATTAAATCTGAAATACATTGAATCAGTACATTAAATCTGAAAAGCAATGTATGACTGGCATAACAGCAAGTGAATAAAGGGACGTAATGAGGGGGTTTTGTCACTGTGCAGTTGAAACTTGTTTAGTTTTGGAGTTAAAACTTGAACATATCTAAAATACTAGCAGAGAAATTAGCATTGGGTTTTTGTTTGGGGTATTTTGTTTGGTTTTTTTATTAAAATGTACATAATATTTTTTCAAGTTTGTCTTTAAACTTCAAAATTGAAACTGTTTTTTGTTGTGTTGATTATTATATTCACATTGTAGACAGAGAGAATTTGATAAGCCCAACTAACACAAGAAGAAAAATAGACCAAGAAAATGAAATGCTCGGTTCCCCTCCTGGTACCTGCCACAACTGCCTTGCTGATAGGTATGATAAATATGTCAGCACAAATAGAAAAAAACTGGATTTTAAGCAAAAAGCAATATCAAACCCACCATATTTAAGTGTTAAACTTTTTCATACCAGTGAATAACTGCTAATGTACGTCTGATTTGTTTATAATATTTGTAGGTTGCTAAGTGAGTTAAAACACTAGCTAATTTTGAAAATTTCCTTTATTTCAGATAATCTTCCTTTCTGTTTTTATACTCTTTCACAGCTGGAATGTGTCGTTTGTTGACATTATTTCATCTTTCCAAATCCTCAACATCCAAAGAAAGTGTAGTAGTGATGTATCATATGCTTCTCCAGTAGTAGAGCAATTTATAGTATTTACCAAGGTAGTTTTTTAGTAATAGCCTTGATTTTGACATTTAAATGTTTATATTTCAGATAAATTTGATCAAAGTACTCATGCTGATTATAAGAGCAGTTTAATTATTCAATTAAAATCAGTTAAGCCAATTTTCTGAGTTTCATGCAGCATAAAACAGAATTCAAAAGTATATCGAAATTTATTATTTTTCAGAAAAATCATCACTGAAAATAAACATATTTCACAAAAGAAGCCTTTGTAATAGCCTTTCAGTAAGGTTTAAAATACTAACCGATGAGTAGCATGGATCTGCATTTTATCTAGTCAGGAAAATAGCCATGGTTGCAAAGAAAGAAAATAATGGAGATGGTAATATATGTTGGTAATGTGTGTAATATATTGAAATATTTAGTATTTTCAGTAATTGAGATGTAAAGTTAATATTTTGCGTTTTATTTTGTTTTGCAGTCCAGCTATTTTAAGGAATACTTACAGAACACCTAAGAGAAATAACATGCCTGGTTTGTATCTTCACTTTTTGGTTCTACACAGTATTTTATATCTCTAGATAAAAATCCTTATTTTTTCACTATCATGTAATGTCCTTTTTACGTAATGTTTTTTAGGACCATATGGAAGCTTGTTTTGCACACCAAAACTTTTGGAGGTACACATTTTATTTATGCATTTTGTTTCATTTTCATGAGTAGTAAATTTAGAA
>VYZS01022497.1:0-13037 GCA_013400695.1 Neodrepanis coruscans
AAGGAAGGAAGGAAAGAAGGAAACATAATCTCGACACTTTGCTTTTTTATAAGCTATATTTAGCATTTTCCCATCTGCTCTTCTAACCCTTCTTGCCTCTGTTTCCATCCTTCATTTCACTGAGATTATTCTACATGCTAGAGTTGTTTCTCTACAAAATCTTTATATATTTGCCCCTGGAAAAGAAGTACACTGTAAATAAGATACAGGTATAAGAGCCTCATGAGAAACTGAGTCCAAGCAGATGTCACTAAGCTAGAACTGAACAAAACACCTCTAATACCTCTGAAAACAAATCAGCCCTTCCAGTTCCAGCTCCTGCTATTCCTTCAATAGTATCTGATCCCTGCAGCAGGCTTGGAAATTCAAGAAAAGCTGTCTTTTGCTTCTTGAGAGGCTGGCATACAGGTGCACAGTGCCAACTCAGAGTCAAACTGTTATGACATCAGAGTTGCTAAACATTTTACACACAGTTGGAAGCAGTTTTACATGACTTCCATCTCCTCAAATTTTTCAACCTCTCTCTTCAGCCCCTCCCTTTATCCAACAGAATGAAAATGTCAAGAGTGTTCTCAGGCTCACTTTCCTTGGCACATTCACCTCGTGAGTGAAAATGAGTTTGTGGCTGTAAGTGCAATATACATTTATTGAACTATCTCCATAGATACCTGTGGTCACTTTTTCAATTCAGCCCTAACTAACTCCATGTTGTGGTGGAAATGAAGCAGCCAGTGTAAATAAATAGATGTTTTGTTCCTGTGGTTTAGATCATTTAAACTGTCTTTTACTGCTGAGGTAGACGGTTAAGAACTGACTGCGGAAAAAACTCTTACCAGCTGGTCGCACCGCAGGACACAGCCAACCCCAGAGCAAGGAAATCCACAGAGGACACTGCCTGAGTTGTTGTCAGAGTTTAGATCCACACTTTGGTTTATAGCAGTGTGATTTTCCTGGAGAGCCAACCGTTTAAGTGTTAAAGTGTATTAATTCTGAGATTTTTATCTGTAGTTGCTATGCACATGTTCACATATTTATACTGTATGAGGTGACCATACACCAATGTGGTAAACTGCTGAAGCAGGTGCTAAGTTGTACTAAATCTAACTTTTACCTTTAATCACCCCAGTCTTTAGCCTTGGTTGCTTAAGAAGACTTATCTTTGTGAATAACTTTTTGGTTGTGAATTCCCCTGGGATTACATAGCTGGAAATCTCAACTCTAATTAGAACAAATTTATCTACTTGTAAATGTGAACATATATCTGAGATTTTATACCTCAGCCAATTTCCCTTAAGCTTCTATATAGGCCAAGAGAAAAAATTTCTTTTCAAATACAAAATCCTGCTTCCACTCAAAACTCAACCATGCAATCAATCAATTAATCTTTTGGCTAGTTTCGCTGTATGTACAATATTAAATCCCCTGAAAAGTGACAGTTGTAAGAGACAAATATCAATATATACCATTATGAGTGCTTGAAAAGAAGGCTTTCAACTATCAGATGGCTAAGAAATCCTCTTTTCCATAGGAATACAGCAAGTGTTTCTATCTGTGGCAGTTTGGAAAAACCAAGATTTTAAAATCATACCGACTGAGATAACTGTTTTAGGGAGTTGCTTAGACTTTTTAAAATTCACCACATATTTATTTTCCCTCCTAGGTCTCTGCTAAGACAAATTATCAGTATAGGCCAAGAGATTAAGAAAGCAGACTTTAATAAAGTCTCAGATTTAGGGTTTGTGCCTGTAAATCCTTTGGCATAAACAAGAGGCAGTGTTGTGGCACAGTAAAAATACAAGTGTCAGTCGTGCCAAGGTGACTACATAACTCACTTGTGGCATCATTAATCATGAGTGGAGCAGGCATCCTGAATTCTTGTCAATAACAGATTCATGCCACCCCAGCAAGTAAGAATTTCTCTATAGTCATCCTTGGGTAGAGTGAGAAATCCTGGTCCTTTCTGGTGTAAACCACTTGAACTCTGCCAAGGACTGACAAGCAATAATCATTTTTCTTAGCTGAACTGACCCACATTTGCTATTCATTATTACCTTATTATTTTTTGGGAGTCAGCAGAGTTCTGAACAAAGTATTTGTCTTGTAATCTCAGCAGACTGAGGATGTCTCCAAATACTCTTTGAGAACTTTATAAAACATGCAGCCTCTGCCTCAGTGATAGAAAATAAATTGAAGGTATTTTTTTTCCCCAGGTGAAACTGATACCATCCTTGGACACTTGTGATCCCTAAATAAGGGAATCACACAAGTAATCTTAAGAAATACATATACCACTTGAGTACTTAGATTGTGAAAGGGGAGTAATTAAAAAAGGAAATATTTAGGTGAGTAGTCCTAGACTTCTTTAAAAGGTTTTTGCTTCCTCTTCTTCCAAGTTGTGTATGTTGAAGATTTTGCTGCCTCTCCATGTATCTACACCTCTATAGCAACATTCATTTCGGATGAGGAAGGCATGTTGCTGTCAGGATGATTTGGTTGAAAAGCCATCACTATTTTTTGGTAGGAGTAGTGCCCAGGTGGATAAGGTCATTGCCCTGCATGACCTCACTGCCACTAACAGAAGGGAGACAACACAGATGCTGGTCTGAGGGCAGGACCCTCTTTTAGGGGCTCTCTCCATGTAAGTCAGCTTAGTCTAAGAGCCAAAACACATGGTGAGGAGTGGGCAGGAAAATCCATTTCTCTTGTACATCGCCTCTAAGTATATCTCTACATATTTCCTTCAAAACTCAAATTTTCATCAAGAAATTCATCATAGAGTGCTGCTGATCAGGAGTCCTCCAGACTTCTGTCCAAGACCTCCATGTGGTACTTTAAAGACAAGACAGTCTGCCTTTCCAGCTCCTCTGTGCTCAGCCCACTTCCCATTCCCAGAGGGTGACCTGCAGTTCAGTTCAGCCAGTCTGGAGCCTGCAGGATGCTTGTGGGGTCGTGTCACGCCTGTCTCAGCAGCAGCAGCGGTGCATCTGCATGAAATGTGAGTTTCAGATTTCACAGAGTGTTCTTGGGCCCAAAGAAAATGGCACAGCTGACTGTTCCTTTCAACACAAGCAACCATGCAGGGTGATGAAAGTGCAGCTGATGGGCCACATGTGGCTCCTGAGGGCATCTGCTGCTGCTGCTGCATGTGGTACTTGGTGAAAACCTCCAGCAAGGCTGAAGTGTGGCAGCCAGATGTGTCCTCACCTCCTTCCCTCTGTTCCATATGGCACCACAGGGCAGGAGGAACAGCCAAGAGTAGCAGAGGACACAGCACCAAGCACCCTGATTCTCCTCTTTGCTAGAAAAATGTAACTTCCTATAGACAGAAAACTGGGGTTGCAATATTTCTTCCAAATCTCAGCATATTTAAGATACTCTCAAGATGGTTGAGTATGCAGTTGATGATACTTAATGCCTGTCACCAGAAAGGTCAGATGTTTTCAGCTGAAGCTGATAGGCTGATGGTATGGATGGAGTGGAGACTGAGAAAGAAAAACCTGGAGCAAAATAGTTTTCTAGATGTTTAGTGAGAAAGTGAAAGTCATTCCGTCTCTCTAGGGAGGAGGAACTCATGGGTGCGATTGCCGATGGTGGGTGCATGGCAGCACGTAAGCCTAGTTTGGGCAGCCTGGCATACTGCAATGTGGAATGGAATCAGGCAACAGTGAGCCCGTGTGCATCCCAGGATGCACAAGCAGCCAGTGAGGTGCCTGATGGAGCAGTTACCCATACACCTACATGACATGAAGGAGGTACCAATTTGTGTTCTGTGTACATGCCTCCATCTGAAAATAGAAGCCAAGAGGAATAAAAGTAATAGGAAGAAGAAAAGGAAAACAGAAAGTGTTATGAGGTTCCTGGTTAATCTGACCTAGTGCTTTATTTAAAACCATAGTGAAATATTCATTATTTGTGGGCAGTATAGAATTATATCATGCATTAACAGAGAGAAGAGGAAAAAAAGATACACTTGGACACTCAAAAACAGGCTGACATCCCTAATGATGTTGTCTGTGGGTTCTGCATCCCCTGGATACTCTTGGTCCACAGAAGCTGCAATGCTTCCCATGGAGTCACGACAATTCATATAATGTTTTTCATACAGCTCCTGTAACTTGCAGGTCTAAGGATTTATTTATAGTGAACTGACCACATGAAAGGCAGCATGTCAATGGTGGTGGTTGTTCTTTAGGCTCCAATGGTGACAATTGCTTTGCCACCAGGGAAATTCATGGGTATTTGCTCACACTCTCTTCCACATACTGAGCTTCACATCTCTGAAGCTACAGCGGTTGCTTCTTGCTCTGGAGTTAAGGAATGCTTTGAAAAAATGTCACATCCAGTCTCTTGATAATCAATTTTGGTGCAATTATTGCAATTCCAGGGTATAACTCCAGCTTGGTTGTTGATACTGATCTTTACTGTGGAGAAATAAGGAGAAAGATTAGAAACACACAACAGGCTTCTGTATTTAGGGCCATACTGTGACTTAACATCGAGGCAGGTTCCTAGTGTTGGACCCAATATGGAGGGCTTGAGTTAGATGACTGCCCCTCTGCTCTGCTGTTAACCCTCTGCCTTGACAGTGGTCTGAACATCCTCGGTTAAGGTCAGTGTGTGGTTATGAACGCTCCCACGGCTGAGTGCTGACATGGTGGTAATTGGACCTTATCGGATTGTCAAAAGGGAGTTCTACTTCATAGCAATTATCACCCAGGAGGGAAAAAGGGAAGAAACAAAACCCCAGGTTTGGGAATTAGAGTAAGGGCTGATGAGTTGGCAGATGCTGCCAGATCAATGGCCATTTCATGGCAGGGAAAGCATCGACAGTCCTCTCGGAGCCATCAGTCACTGTTGTTTTGGGTAAATGCCAGCAAACACAGTGAGAGGAGAGATGGGGGAGGGGGGCGCCAGCCTGCTGGGCCACTTTTAATTACTTCAGGTCACATCAGACAGAGAACTGCCCACCATGACAGATCAGTCCTGCTCAGAGGGCTTGCACGCAACCCCAGGTAGCAATCAGGATTTATGTTCATGCAGCTCCTTTTATCCAGAAAAAAGCCCTCCACAACTCAAAGCACCACCACAGCCAAGTGACAGGCAGAACCATATTGTGCACATCTACACATCCCCATGCTGTGCGGGGCTTCCCTGGGTTGGAGCAGCAAGGGGCATCTGTCTAATAGTGCACGCAGCAGCACTACACAACTTTCTGGGCAAGAGGGAGGGTAAGGGAGGCTCAGTGGTACGATAGCTTTCCTGGATTGGAGCCAGAGTATTAGCACATCTGAGGTAGGGCTTGTGTCTCCACATGGCTTGAGTTGTTTGCCACAGCCTCCAGAAGGGGATCTTGCCTTGCCTCGCTCTTTTTCTCCTTAAAAATCTTCAGTGGGGCTCGTGGTGGCACAAGTGCTCTGCAAAGTCTGATTTATGTGGGGTCTTTTTGCACCAGCAGCAAGCTGTTGTCATAGGACTGGTCACAGACTTTCTGTATCTCACTGCCACACCAAATTCCTTAGAAGCTTTTAAGTTTCACCCTATAAACACTTTTTCTGGCTGAATTCATCACTGCCACATATGAAACCCATATATGAGCCTTGGTTTCTTCACACACAGCAATCTCCTGTGTTGACTTCACTGGGAACTGCATTTGCATTTGAGTTGCAGGGTTAGGTTGTTAATTATGCAAACTCACCTGGTCCTCCTGAGCTCAGCACAAATTCAAATGGAAGTGTCCTGATGAAAATATGTCCTGTATTGCCCTGCTGCAGATTTTGAAATACTGGTTTCCCCAGTGAAACAATATTTGGTGTTTCCAGAACACTCTGATAGTGTGGGTCCTCCTACTTTCTTCTCAGTCATGTTCCTAGTTTAAGGGCTTCTGTCCCTGTATTTGTGCTTCTTCAGTTTGATTGCTTGTGGTGCTGGGCTTTTGACTATGTCAATTACCTGATCCATGTTTAAAAAATAAAAAAGGCAGGGTTAGTTTTACAGTAAAGCCAGTTTTACCCATAGATGATGCAGGGGTGGAAAAAAGCAGAAGAGGGGTAAAAATGATTTAAACTGAAATCGGCCACCATAGAGTTAAACTGTAGTGAGTCAAAATTAAACTGCTCATCAGCCACCAGTGCAGAAGAGAAGAGTTAGGTATTGCTTCTATTTCTGATCAAATGGGTGGATAGTCCAGTGGTGCCATCTTACCTTATATAATAGAGAAACCTTCATTATTAATCTGAGAAGCCACTTTAATGAGCTGGTTTAATCTGATGTAGTTCAAGTGAGTGTAGTGGCTCTGTCAGAGGCACTGCCATGATCTCTCAGGGATGAGATCTGGCAGTGATCTGTACCCCATGGTGATACCCCTGGGTGCCAGTGTCGTGCGTGTGTGTGTGTGTGTGTGTGTGTGCTCCACAGCTGTTGCAAAGATGACTTGATGGAGGGTTCTCAATTACCCCATTTTACTTGGTATTTTCTTTTGCTCTTTCCATTCTCTGCATTATCTTCAGCTGGCTCGCTCTGACTAACAACTTTGGATGGGGGGGTTTCGGGAGTGGGCAGCTTTTCTTTCCTGAAACATAGCGGTTCTAAATTACTGCCAACAAGACATTCTTTCACCTGGGTTTTTCATGGTTGTTTTTTCCTTCTGTGATATTCATTGCAGTGTCTTGTGCTACTCTGTCATTCAGGGGGACAGTCTTTTTGCTATTAACATACTGCTTCCTTCTTTCCCCAAACACCTTTTAACTCCAACAAGGTTAAAGCATGTTGTTCATATTCTTAGTCTGTAAGGCTACTGCAAACAGAACAACAGAAAAAGAAATTTTAGCGCAGTCTGAGACTATCTCTGTGACTTCAGGATGGTTATTGTAATGGCAGAGCTGATCAAATACAGTAGAAATGTTGTTTCCAAATATTTAATGGTATTCCAGCTGATGACTGCTCAACAATTCATACTTTATTTACTTATTTGTTTGTTATTTGAACATCTACCAAGAGACTATTCTTGCACAAATATTAGGGGAATGACTCTTCTTTGTACTAATGCCCCTGTTCAGCTGCAAGCAAAAGCATTTGAGAAAAGGCAAGAAACTAATGTTCCTCCTTGTTTGACAACTGCTCTTCTTCATCTGTTATTGCTATTATTGCTATTGTGTCTTAGGTTAGAACAATACCTTCCAGGTAAGATGGGAACCTTCCTGGAATGGAAAAGAAAAACTCCTTCTCCACTTTACTATACCCTTCAGATCAAGAGGCTTTCAGCCAAAAATGTAGAAAAACAAAAAATATGTACTTATAAATATATATATTAAAAAAAGGAACAAACAGCAACACCCCAACAAACCCCACCCCCCTTTGCCCCGTCTGTATATTTTTCCTCGATGTGGTCATAGTTGTTTCTGAGGGAAACAGATAAATCCTGCAAGCTCACCACACAAGGAATGGGGGCTCCCCTGGTTTTGCTGCTGAGATGGGTGAGTCACTTCTCCGATACAGGAGCAGCAGGAAGAGGGGAGAAAGCAGACACGCTGTCTCCAAGCTCAGGCCGGTGCAGTCAGGACTCTCTCTCGCTTTCTCTCCGGGGGCTGCTGCAATGTCCTCCCGAACACAAAAGCTGGGCCGGTGAGGCGAGAGCAGCAGGAAAAGGCGATCTGGTCCCGGGGAAGCAGATGGAAGAAACCATCCCCAGCGGGGCAGCACCGGGCCCTCTCCCAGGATAGCAGCCTAAAAACTAGTGAGACCCGGCTGGTCCCGCACAGAGTCCTTCTATTGTCCCAAGAAAGCAGATGGGGGGCGAGAGATGGGGCGGGGGTTGGGAAGGCAGGCAAATTACACCCCCTCCCCTGCACAGCAGTCAGGGTAGGAATGTGCCTGCTTTCATGGGCTAACAGCTCTCCAGCTGACGTGGCCCTCCGATTCCAACCCTGTTGAGGAATTCTGTCCTTGGCTTAGTTGAGTTGCCTTCTCCCTTCCTCAGTATGTCAGAAAAGAAAAAAGAAAAAAAAATATAATCCATGACATATTGCTATGGAGTCAGAAGGGTACAATTGCCATCTGCGTGAACTGGGTCAGAGACATTCTGACTTATTAAGGTGATCTAACTCTGCAGGTCAGCATCAAGATCTACTAGGCATTAAACAACCCTATGGGAAGAAGGATCTGCTGTGGAGATCTTCCTGGTAGACAACTCACCTGCTTTTACAGGTTCCAGCCTCAGACCATGAAAAGGACTTGATATTTCATGGGAAGAATACCCAGTAGGGGAAGAAGAACATGTACAAGCAATCACAGATACAAAGGTTAAAATCAAATTGATGCCACAATCAGGAAAAAAATCATCAATTAATGTTAGAAGTGCTGGGGGTAAAAGAGGCTTGGAGGAGGAGGGGAGTTGATGTATTGAGAGAGAATGTTAGTGAATGGGAGGACACTCAGAAGGTGATTGGAGACTTCTCAGTGGGATAGAAATATTTTTCACTTGCAGATTGAAGATTCAGAGAGGTACTGAGATCTGCAGGGTGTTTACTGGTTGTTGACTCACTTTCTAGTAGTAAATATATGCTAAAAAACCCCCACCAAAACATTTGTCTTTCTTTCTCACAGTCTCTGCCATGTTCAGATTGGGAGAGAGGATGGACTTCTTCATATTTTTCTCCTCTGTCACCTCTCCTGTTCACTGCAAATGTCTGTCCAGGTTGGAGCATCCTAAGATGCACATTTCTCTCCCTGATGGACATGAGATGGGCATTCCTTGTGCTGTGGGCTGCCAGAGCAGTAATATTTTTTCCATGAGTGGTAAATTCTTGCCAGAACTGTTTAAAATGAGTTACTATATTACACAGGCCCAGTGACAACTTTTTAATAACAAATATTTCCTAAGGTTTCTCTTCATGCTTGGACACAGCAATTGCATTCAGAAGCTGCATTATGCACACATAGGACTGAGCATAACAGCACCTGCTGCTCCTCCTGCTGCTACTAAAGAGAGAGCAACTAATCTCTTTAATTATTGGAGAAGAATTAAGGCTTTGATTTGTCTTATTCAGAAACATAGTTATTTCCCCCCTGTGGCCTGGGAAGAAGATGCTCTTTGCCTTCTTGTTGTGCTGCATGAGGGGTTTAAACCATTGGCAGCACCAAAAGGAAGGTTGTATGGATACCCCCTCCTCCATTATTTAGATGAGAATTGGCACCCATGGGATTTATCCCACACTGGCAGCAATACATGCAAGGCAGAGGGGCCAGTTTGTTTCTTTGAGCTGCAGTAGAAGCCATTCCTTTGGGTTCCATGGGCAGCAGAGGGGGACAGGCTAAAAGCAGGGTTAGGAGCAAGGAGAATGCATATGGTAGCAGGATTGCCTGAGCATTGCTGGAGCCCACTGTCTGCAAGTGTGCTGCATGTTCTCGGCATGCTGGGGAACCACAGGACCACCAGCACATCAGCTGTCTCCAGCAAAGAGATGGGCTTGTCATGAAGGCAGCACATCTACTTCTTTTACCTGAGAGAAAGAGGTGGTGAATACAGAGCAGAAAATAATCATGGGGTAATTGCCTTCTTGATGAGGATTTTTTAGCATGTTATTAGGAGGGCTTTGCTGACCACATGCTGCAAAATCATGCTCTAAGGGGCATAGGAAGTTAGAGGAGCTCTTACAGGACTAGGCAAAGTCTGTTGACAGTCCCCCTGCCTCCGGTTAAAGCTGGATCAGGCTAGGCTGTAGTGGTCTCTCAAATAAGACCAACATTTCATTAGTGTGCTTTTCTGAACTCCCTTCCGAGTCCATTTCCCCCCGCTTCCAGATTTTTACTTCCTTGTCAGTGTTAAGGCAAGAGGAGTGCAGTCATGGAAAAGAGCAAAAAAGATCCTGTCCATCCTTTCAGCTCCCCAGTGCCCTCCTCTCCCTCCTCTCCCTCCCCTCCTCACAAAGGAGCTGCAAGTATTCCTCTGCACCACAAAAAAGACCTTCCAATGGGTCTAGGACAGAAAGGGTTAAACTCAGATGAGCACTAGCTCGAACACAGTTAATCCATATAAAGCTCATGGATTTCTCTGCAGTGATCTTTGTGGTTGTCATTTGCATTTTTTTCCTTTTGTGAAATCTTTTCTTCTTTCCTTTTACACTCGTATGCATGCAGAAATTAGCATATTGTACCGAGAGTGGGAGATGTAAGAAGCCGACCCCCTGCTGTTCAGCGGATTGTGCAATCTGCAGGCGGCATCAATTTTTCAGCAGTTTTCTCATTTCTCATTACAGTCAGGGCACTGCACAGCTCCCGATTCAACACAATCCCTAGTGGTCCTACAGACAAGCATATGGGCTGTCAAATAGCCATACTGTTACTTTCATAGCATTAATATCCTTGTTTATGCTTCCACTGTAATTAATCCTGGTATTAATATAGTTTGGGCTTAGCTTTACTAATTATGTATGGGCTAGCAGAATAATTATGTCAGCAGACTCTGGTGCTGATACTTGACAGCAGTTTACTAACCTTAGGAGCAGCATATAAATACTTTGGCCAATCCTGCCCTGGAAACAAGGAAGGCAGAGATGAGGAGGAGGGTGAATATGGTAAATAAATGTCTGATAAGTATAAATACTGTTTTTAAAATAAGGAAATTTCACAAGCACAATAAAGTTGTCCTCAGGTATCAAACTCCATGGTTGTCATAGTGATGTGTGCATTATTAAGAGGGTGTTGTTCACTCTGGCATCTAATCTTATAATGAGGATGGCTCATTATCAGCCCAACAAGAGTTCCTTTCCCCACTGACCACATTGCAGCTTGACAAGCACTTTGGACTGAGGGGAACTTTTTTCCTGTGTTCCTTCCCTGCCCTCCATCTCACTCCACCCCAAATAACCTCAGGAAGCTCTTGGTGCAGCATATCTCTGTGCAGGGCTAATGAATGGCTAGTGCTAGGCAAGCCATTTCTCAATTTTCCTCTGTTTTGAGCATACCTGTGACCTAAAATTGGTACGAAAAAATACACTTTGGCCACTTTAGACTCTCTGGCTGTCCCTGGCCCACATATTCATTAACAATGCAGACTGGGGAGTTTAAAACAAGCCATTGGTTTGCTTTTATTTCTGCACCTGTCTCTGCTGCCTGACTATTCCCAGCAAATATCCTTCAAGGGGTCAATGATGCCCCTTCACGCCAGGCACATGGCTTAATGGAACTTCCTTTGCTTATCATTAGCCACTTTGCATTTTTATAGAGCACTATTAACTGGGATGCAGACTTGCTTTTAATTCCCTTCTGAGGTTTGTACACAGCGGTCACATCCCTCCCCCGCTCCCTGAACAATCCAATTATCACAGTTTGTCACACAGACGTGGGTGACCCATACACCACCTGCTCTGCTGGCGGGCCCAATCCTTCAGGATGGCAGCCCAGCACAGGAGTTTGAGTTTTGCCTCAGTGGGACCCTTTGAATGGTTTCAAAAATGATATGTCTGCTTTTGTTGGCAAAACCAAAAGCAGAACTCCAAATAGGCCATTAAATTACATTATTTGAAGGTATGGGATATGAAAATGACTTAAAAAATTTAATTTTTCCCTCTCCCCTCTTTTTTTTTTTTCCCTTTTTTTCCCCCCCTCCCCCCCCCCCCCCCGAATAGATTTATGTCTAGACAGGCAACTTGTGTATGGTTTCAGCCCATTAGGTGACCCTGGCCACATAAGAATCTGATCATCTGGCAAGTCTAAAAAGTGAAAGTTAATGAGAATGCTGCTGTTGGCCTTCTATACAAGTGTGTATGTAAACATGAGGTCAGAATTAAGGATGTGATTAAATGTCATCATCTTCAGTTGGATTTATCACTTGGGGATTTTCCTGAAATGATTCCCAAATATTAACCCAAAGACATGGGTGGAAATATTCTCCATTCCATTTAGAGCAGACCCTTTGAGCTGTGCCATTAAACCCCAACACAGGTCAGACTTTTTTCTGCTCAGCCCTCCCTGTGTGATTTCTGCCTCTTTCCAGCAGCTTCTGTCTTTTGGCCTGTGACATCTGACTCCAGCTCAGAAGTTGCTAGCCCACCATTGCATAGCACAATACTTTGGGTTCTGCTCCTCGACCTATTTTCTTAATTGAAGGGTCACTTACTCAAACACAAAACCAGTCCTAATAGCAGAAACTTCATCTCAGGTCTCCATTCTCCCACGTGGAGATTGTAATTAGAGATGCAAAGAAGTGTGCTCTCTTTGGCCCCAAACCTTGAAATTTTCCTTGCTCAGCAGTGTTTCAGGAACTGTAAAGTCCAGTCTGAGTCATCAGTATGTGACCTAATGAACAGCATGGCACTGGGTTCACTGGGCTCAGGAGGTGATGAATTCATGGCTTGGGTGATCCACCTACAGATAGTCAAGGATGAGCTGTGATTTGCCCAAGAAGAGGCAATCCCTCTAAGTTCTTTACTGAGCAGTAGTGAGAGATTTCTTCTTATAGAGACTTCTCCGTGTTTACAATGGCACTAACAGTTTTCCACAGCTTCCTTTCAGTTTTATTTTAATTTTTTTTGATCATTGTATTTCAGCTGAAAGTAATGAGGTCTGTCCAGTAAGGGTTTCATGCTGCATGTTCTCTTTGTCATACAAAAATCAAAGGCTATTTTGCATGTGTGTGGTGGTTTTACCACAAATTCAGTGATTTTGGAGCAGAGACTCTGAGAGAAGTCACAAACACACCCCAAAAATGAAGAGAACACACAAAAAATCACAGTTTATTTTGCGCAAACACCAAAACCCGACAAACAAAGTGCAAAACAGACAAATCAAATAAATAATTTTTTCCAGGGCCCTTGTTTGGGGTAAGGACGCTCTGGCGAATAGTGCTTGTCTCTCTGTTCCTCAGAGCCCAGCAAAGAGACTCCACGATATTTAGAAGGGAGCGTGTGGTCTTGAGGGCCCCTTAGCCTTGAACCTCTGGCCGGTTTCGACTGAGGAGAACAACTTAAGAAGATTACAAAACCGCGCCCCTCCCCCCTTTCCTCCCTTTTAGCCCGAGGAGAGATTTAGTGCTGAAAATG
>VYZS01022497.1:23630-41597 GCA_013400695.1 Neodrepanis coruscans
GCTGCTATTCTCCGGGGTCCAAAGACCACATCTCTTCTCCCAGCACTGAAATCTCTTCCCTGGGGGCCTAGAGGGAGAGGGGAGGGGGCGCTCGCGGTTTCTAACTTTCTTGAGTGTTTTTCTTCAGTAAACAGCCGAGCAGAAACTCGCGCTGCTGGAGAGCCCTCAGATCGGCCGTGTGCTTCCTCTAATTACCCCAGCGTCTCTCTGGGAGCCCAGAGAGAGACAAGCACTATTTCCAGAGCGTCCTCATCCCAACACGGGCCCTGGGAAACTTAATTTGTCTGTCTTGTTGCACTATATTTGTCGGGTTTTGTGTGTGCGCGAAATAAACTGTGATATTTGTGTGTTTTATTCATTTTGGGGTGTGTCTGTGGCTTCTCTCGGAATCTCTTGTCCAAAACCACTAAATTTGTGGTAAAACTACTACAGCCATGCTGGACCCTGATGGTAGTGGGCTATTAACAGCTGCAGGTCACTCTAGGAGAATACATGAGGAGGGTGATACATCTAGCATATGGGTTTGCATGTGGAGGGATGTGGCAGTTAGTCAGCCAGAGGCTGGCTGTATCTGGGTCTCAGGTTCTCATCTCACAATCTTTGTCGTATGAATATATGTGCTTGGAACAGGCTGTACCAACATTTTTGATCACTTTGGTTTCAACCTTGAGTTGTTCAGACCTGCAGACATGAACTGCACAAAGCTGTCTTTAGCTATTTATTAAACCAACAAATGCAAAAGAAAGAAATGTGGCCATCCTGACGTCTAGCCTATTGCATGAGTTTTTTTGTGAAGACAGCCATCTATACATTTGTCTCTATATCAGAGAACCTAGGTTAATTTAGTTGTTGAGCTACGTCTTATGCCAAGGATAACAAACCGAAGAGCTTCACATGCAGCACAGATTCTATATAGTGGTGTCATGAATGTGGACTGAATTTAATGAAACAGATATTTATTGTGCTTATTAATTTTCTGGCAGTATCTAGATTAATATTTGAGCTTACAGGCCATATAATCTATAAAAGGCAAATTATACATCACCATAGTCTCACCAAAATGAAAGTCCCCTGTATAATGGTAGAGTATCATAGACGGGCATTAAAAATGAGCGTGTCTTTCTGATAGTTAGTAACCAAAGCCCTCCCTCACTTCCCTTGTAATAGCAATGGCTCTCAAAATGGCGTTAGTTTTACTGTTGTCCTTAAGGCTAGAAGGAGAGGCACATGTGACTCTTTGGTCTTCCAACTAAAATAAACTTTATTGCAAAACGTTTGTTCTTTTGTTGTCTTGCCAGCTGGGTGGCTTCAGAAGTTTTAATAAGACATGAGCAGCATTGTACAGTAATTATACCCCACCCTCAAAAATTCACAGATTATGAATTCATAGATTGTTTATGCAGCTGATGATGGCTTTGAACATCTCCATAGCTAGGGAAGGCTGAACCCGGTGCAGACTGTATGTATACAACTTCAGTGAATCCGGATTTTGTACTTATCCTGAGCCTGACCTAGCAAAAAATACATCAGCCTCAAGCCTACTACAAAGAATACATCAGGGACAGGAGGATGTGAAGCCCAGATTTATTCTGGGTACCCTTAAATAAAGGGAAATCTAATTGAGGTGCCTGGTTCAAGAACATCCCCTGAGCTACAATACCTACAGCCAGTGCAAGTGAGACCACTACAGAAGGCAATGAGAATGGGATGCATCACCCTGCAGGACCTTTTTCCATCTTGGGAGGCAAAAAAATAGAGCTTGTAGGGTGACCAGTCAGTAACAGAGAGTACAGATGATGTGTTGACCTGTGCATCTGAAAGTGTTCAGGTCCTGCCAGGGAGGACTAGAGAGCTAGTGAAGTGTCAAAGTAGCTGCTGCTGTTGTACTGCCAGGACTGCTCAGACCTGGGGGGAAGAATAGCCTCGCAGCTGGATGTGGGAGGAAAGAGGGTAACAGTGAGGTAAAGGCAGAGGAGCTATTAGGAAAAATGAAGGTGAGTAAAGGAAGGAAAAAATGCAAGAAAAACTAGAACAGGGAAGCTGAAAACGACACAACACAGTGGTAAGTGCACTTTATAGAGGTGTACATATCTGCAAACCTGCTTTGAGTGGTGCATTTGTTCCTCTCTCTGCAGAATGCACTGACGTTTCAGTTCCTCACCATTGAGTGCCTCTAATGAATACTGCTTTGTAGTCTCCTAAACACCTCCCATGGCTTATGCAGCTACGCTAACATATTTGTAAAAGTTTGCTTAACAATGAATAGATCTGCCCTAACTTCAAAATACGTCAGTGGCATGTAGCCTCAGGACCCCCCTGTATCTTAAACACATACCTGCTGGCAAGACAGATTTAACTGTACACAAAGCAATGCTGCTTTCTTTTTTTAGGGCACTACCTTCACATTCACCTAGAGGAGTTGCAGCCTTCTACAGTACACCAGCCTGATGTGAGCCCACAAGGAACAGAGGTGTTTTTGTTACGGGTTCATTAGTCCTTGCCCATCATAGGCACAGGTGTCAGCTTCAGCACTGAAAAGAATTTATGTTTGATTACTCATCTTGATTAGTCATACAAGAATGTCGCTCTCAGAGAGAATTTCAGTACCTGTGAGCAAAAGGAAAGGGTTGTTTAGGTTGTTTTGAATTGTCATGGTACTCCACTTAAGTTTTTCACTTGTGGGCTCTTTGTCTTCATGCTGGTTTCTTTCAGTAGACCTTCCTGGTAATACTGTAATAGTGGAGTAGATTAGTGATGCCTTTCAGAGGATTTGAAAGTTGACGGAGTATTTCTCTCTTTGAGACAATGAACTTATGCCTGTAGGGAGGTCTTGAAGACCTGGCAGGTTTTTGAGGTACTGAAGTTGGACAGAAATCTCAATCCTAAATCTCTTTGCACCATATGAGCACAAGTGTTCCCTGAAGGATTCCTTTAGGATGGATATTGCACATGAACAAGTAAATTTTGCATGGAGAGATCAATCTCTGCTGCCTCTGAGTACTGGGCATGAATGAAGTGTGAGAGGGAATGGCACTGAGGGACCTGCAGCCTGTCTGCTCTTGGTTGCTTGACAGCCATCAAGGGTTACTGCCTCTGGAGTGTAGTTCGAAGCAGCCTGGGTCATATCTTGAGTGAGGATATACAGGAATCTCCTCTTCAGGAATCTCCTCTTCAGTTCTTTCACTTCTCTGGTGCTCAGGCCTGAATCCTAGAGGTCTGTTTGATGATTTGAAGAAACCATCGCCCATTCCAAACCTCATAAATCCACATGATTGCTGAATTTAGGAAAGCTGCTGCTGAGTATTTGTGATAGGAGGTGGTGATTCAGACTGAGGATTTACTTATGCAGAGTGGCTGAGGAAAACTTAATCTGAATTAACTAAATATGTGAACTGAAAATGGATTGTCACTTACACATATGTGGATGAACACTTTAAATTTTTCTCTTCAGAATTAAAATTATCCAAGTTTGTTTCAATTTAATACTGAAAGAGAATGTTATATAGGTCTTTAATGAGACATAACTTATTGACGGTAAAAGTTAGTTTGGATCATTTTTTGTGTGTTTCCCAGCATGGCTGAGACTGGAATACAGACTTTTTTTAAATTAGAAAACTTGTCTTGTCTTTACTGGGGATTTTAGTAACTGATTCTGATAATGTAGGAATCTGTTTTTATTATGATTGTACAATTTTTAATATTAGGATATGAAATCTCTGAATAAGCAATTAATTAATCATCAACATATCCCTGTGACATTGGTAAATGTTTTGTAGCCACTCTGTTGCTGTGCTATGTCTGCTTTTGGAATACAGCAAGGCAAAGTGGTGCTATAAGTTACGCGAGGGAAGACAAAAATCCAGTCTTATTGAATGCATGGGAGAAAATAAGCAAGAAAAAATGTTACTACTCAGCTTAGAATTTGGTCATGTTACCATGATGCACTTGAGAGAAAACGTCAGGGAAGTTTGAGTGATTAGAGTGTCTGCTTTATGTCTAGCCAAATCCACAGCATCTATAAGAGTACCACATATAGTGCATTGTGGTACGAAGTAGCTTAATAGCAGGGTCTAAATATCATAAAAGTAAACGTGTAAAAATAGTTTATCTGATTTCCTTATGTTTGTAAATAGGATTTATTTATTTAAATTACATTTCTGAAACAAACAAACAAAAAAGATAATTAGAAAGCCTCTGAGAAGATGACTTTTCTCTGAAGACTGACTGTCCGATGCCATAGCCCTGCACCATCATTATTGCAGTGCAAACTGGTACTCCTCACAGTCCCTTCTCTGTACAGGCAACTTCTTTCTTTTCCTCAGAAGACAATTTACTTTCTACTCAATGCTATGTCTCATGTTAGTTTTACTTCTTTGAATGAACACAAGCACTGTGCTTTTGTTCTTTTCCTTTTCCAGTGCTTTTTTTGCTGATCTTCTCTGTATGTCTCTGAAAGGTCAGGAAAACAAATCAATATGGAAAAGGACCTCCTGCCCCTTTAAACCTAACCTATAGGAGTGAGGGAAGGGAAATCACCAATTATGTGAAAGGGAACTTTAAATATACTTGAAAAAAGCACAGCAGGAATGAGGGTTTGGAAGGACTGATGTTGACAAAGCCAGAATCTGCAGTTTACAGAGTGCCTTTGTGAACTCGTGATCTTCTCCTCCATGACAGTATATACAGGCAGATCCATAGAGCTAAAATGCACCCCACAAGGGGGCATTGTAACAGGGAATGGCCCTCTCATTTCAGCATCACTGGCCATGAAGGGAGGCATTGGAAGCTGGACTGAGAGTCACCACATGGTTTGAGGGCTAGCAAATGGTGATCACTTTCTACTACTGCCTGGGTTTGTTTCACTACTTTCTGGTTACCACTGTCTTATTTCCATTCCTCAAGGTGAGTGGCTTCTTCGTCTGCAGATAACCCCAATGCACATTGCAGAGAATCAGGAAGCAGGAGAGAGCTCCATATGTGCATCTCATCTAGACTTCTGCTGCACCATCACTGGTGCAGTGACACCTATAATGGTGTTTTTGTCTAAACTCAGCGCTGAATGCTACAGACAAGTTTAATAATTATGGCCTCTGTTCCCAATATCCAGCATCAAACATTCAGCTGATAGTCTTGTTAGGAGGGCATGCCTGGAACCTCCTCAGCAGTCAGTGGAGAGGAGGTAGCTCTCCCTTTACTTCCCAGTGATGAAGGTTTTTAGATTACTTGTATATGGTGTTCATGCAAATGTCTTGTGTTAGATCTAAAAATTCAGGCCTAAATCTCTTAAATTATTTCAGTTTTAAAACATCTGCCTTTGAATTTAGCCTGGTTTGAACACTAGGAGGTATTACTAAATGACAAGAGAAGTAATAGGGAAGACCGCAACAACACAGTAATTTATTGTTTACAAACTAAATTTACTGTTTACTAACCCTAACCCAATAACAACATGCAAAAAGGGAAGAAATACCCCACTCTGCTGCTCTGGGCTGGCTGCTGGGCTGTGCAGGGAGAGGAAGGAATACTGCCACATAGACAGTGCTGGGGAGGTGATGAAGGAGGGTCCCACCCTGGAATTGCTGGAAAATCAAGACAGTGAAAGGTAACCCTGGAGGACCCCAAGGGGAAGAAATACCGCACTGCTGTAGCTGCTGCTTGGAGATGTGTGGTCCTCTGCCTGCACGGCCTCAGCTGTGGTCACGCTGTGCTGCTGCCTGGGCCGAGAGAGAGCCAAGAGGAAAAGGGGAGCCAAGCTGAATAAAGGTTGAGGACTTCCATATCTGCTCCTTTTATAATGTGCCTGTTCTCATATTTTCTCGGACTCTTCTTCTGGTGTGCACTGCTTTCCTATTGGTCGGTAGCCTGACTCAGTGGGCACCGCTCCCTCTGCGAACCTCACCAGGAGGGCAAAAATAGCAGCTGCTGCCAAAAATGCCCGTGGCAGTGCTTGCCGTGCCACCAGCCAGCACTGCCAGCGCCACCAGCAGGAGCCCGGGACACTGCCTGCTGGGTGCCCGCCACCATGGGACCACCCCACACCACTGGCACAGGGCTCACCCCTGCTCACCCACTTGGCACTGGGGACCGGCTGGCAGTGGCGCTGCCCCACCGCTGCTTCCATCATGTCCAAGCCGCGCCATGTCCAGCTACAGTGCGGGCCCAGCAGTGGGAAGCTTGTGGGAGACAGTGCGGCACACTCTGAGCCGCAGCACGTCCAGCAACAGCACAGGCTGCAGTGGGGGAAGAGCCGGCAGCATCTGCAACCCCGCCACCACCTGGCTCCTGCTGCCACCACTTGCCTGGGACCGTGTCCATGAGGAGTAGAGTGGCTGCTGGCGAGCACTGCCCAACAGTCCGGAGCGGTTGCACTCAGCTGATGCCTCTGCCAGGGACCCACACTCCGCCACTCCCAGCCCGAGCCCAAGCCATGGGCCAGGGCGGGGATGGTGAGAGCCACTCCTGGCTCTGGCCCACCGCGCTGTGGTGGCAAGCATGGGTCAGACTGGCCCCATGCATGGCCCTGCCGCGCCCCATGCTCATGGCCTGCTCTGGGGCTGTGCATGGCTTGGGGGGTCCCTGTGTTGCACTGCCACCCAGCAGCTGCTCTGGACAGGAGCAGACCTGCCTGCACACTGTGAACCACTGGGGTCCATCTGTTTCGCTTGCACCACTCTCTCATGAAAGCATTAAAAACAAAGTTTTAAAAGACAACCCCCTCCCCCCATCTTTCCAGCTGACCTACACCCCTTCTGTAACCCGTAACACCTTGATGGATCTATCAGGTGCAAGACCCTTGCACACCCAACTAAGGTACCTTCTTTTCCCTTCAGCCCCACCCCAAATGCCCTTTTAAGAACAACTTTTCACTTGCTACAATTAGCACTGTGGAAAAGTGGCAAATTGCTCTGCCCTCCTTCCAGCATCAAGGTCAGCAAATGGAGAAACACAGAGAACAAAATAAGCTGCCCCTTTAAAGCGTGGAGTTGAAGTTTCAAACAGCAGCAGTAAACAGCAACACTTTGCACAGATATCAGTGTAAGGGTTCTTCAGCCCACACTAGCTGCCTGCTTCATTTCTATTCTCTCTTTCTTGTTACGTTTTTCTTACTGAATCAGCAGTAGCAATCAAACCCTTCCTTCTTGCATATATCTGCACATATAACTGTCTTGCAAGGAAAAACAGTAGTGACTGTGTGTCCCAGAAAGCTCATAATTTGTGCTGCTGAGTGTACTATGGTGATGCTCCTTCTGCACACTGGTAGGGTCACCAGAGCAGAAACAGAACCAGGGGACAGAAACAGTGACATAAATATATTTCACGCCTTCCTAAGGTCATCTGTTTTACTACTGAAACTGCTCATTAAAAGCTCTTTAAGAAAAAAGTTCATACCTTGGTTTGCAGTAAAAGCCTTTTGCAAAAACCAGGTGTTAGAAAAAGAACATTCTTTTGCAGATGCTAAAAGCAGAAGGCCACATGGTAGATATTTTTCAATCTTCACTTTTCTTCCTCGCTTGTATCCTGCACCAAGCCATTACACTTCAGGCCCATGATGGCTCTTCAGCTGACTGCACAATGCTGATGGCAGAGCCAGGTTGAAGACGGATGATGCTGGTGTGTTGCACCTCCCATTTTGAAATGTCTCTGCGGATAAGCTGCTGACATCTGCTGTAAGTTTGCTGTGCCTCTGGGTACAATTTTCATACAAAGATCAAATTCTAGGACTCAAAAAACCCAAACCAAGTGAGGTTTTGAGTTTGTTGGGTTAAATTCTTGCACTGAAATGCCATGTTGTCAGAAAAGTGAGCCTAAGATTTATATCCTCAGAAATGAAAACCAAAATTGGTCTATTAGACTGAGCAGGGAGCAATTTACCTGCAGATGCCTTTACTCTACATGAGAACATGGACACTTTCCTAGACAGAAGCAATAAACTTTGACAGGACCATGAGTTTGGCTTCCTGTGCAGCTCTAGGTAGCTCTGGTCTTTTCAGGTCTTTGAAAGGCTGATAATAAAAATTATCAACATGAAGGCTCCCTACATGGCTGAATCATAGACATCCTAATGAACTCTTACTGTGGAAGGGGGCTAGATTTTGTTCCCAGTGGTGTAAACCTGGAGTGGTGGATTTTAGTGAATTTCAGTGGTATTCCTCTAGAAAAATCCATGTATAATGGAAATGAAACATTTTTAAAGCAATATACTTTTATACCAGTCCATTCTTCAGCCTAAAAGATTGTTTGGGATTCTCATATTGTTTAATATGGCTGGGCAGGAAGACATCTAATTAATCGCTATTCACATTGCTACAGGAATTTCTTTCTTGTAGTCTGAAGTGCCTCAGAAAATGGCACTGAATATCCTAGAATCCCTCTGAGGTTACAGTGTGGTCACCCATCTGTATCTTTCCTGGAAGCATTTTGCAGACCTTTTGAGGCTTAGTTGCTCAAAACATCATAAAATTATGTTTCACATGAAATTCTGCTCATCTTTATCTCTCAGTGGAGACAGCGTAGCGAAGCAGTAATCCCCCCTGGGACTCCTTACCTAATGCATGCTCTAAGTGATCAAGACGTGCTGCTTACCTTCTCATCAATGAAAAGAAAAGTGAGACTAAGACTTCAGCAATGAAAATCAGAGCAAAGGTCTGAAATGAAGTTGATGACGGAAAAGCCCTGATAATTAATATGTAAAAGTTGATTGTTGCAGGCATTGTGTGTGGACTGAGCTGTTTTATCCAGACACAAGCTTGGCTGTTTGCTGGGATATGGCAGGGTATGCTGAGCACCATGGGCTTATGCAGTGTGTTTCATACCACAGCTGTGCATTCATTCTGATGATTAGATAAATCTGTGGCTGTTACTCCCATTGCTCTGTGATGCTTAACTTACCCTGTGTGCTGAAGTGCTTGTGCTATGACACAACCCTGAGCATCCCACCACTAAACTGCAACAGCAAGCATGATGAAAAATCATCTCCTTGGGAAGTGATCATCCCTCTGTACATGGCACTGATGAGGCTACTGTATTTAGTTTTGGGCCCCTCACTACAAGAAAGACATTAAGGTACTGGACTGTGCCCAGAGAAGGGCAACAAAGTTATAAGGGTCTGGAGCACGAGTCTTATAAAGAGCAACTGAGGAAGCTGGGGTTTAGCCTGTAAGAAAGAAGGCTGCAATAAGTGGACCTTATTGCTCTCTGCAACTACCTGAAAGGAGGTTGTAGCAAGGTGGGAGTCAGCCTCTTCTTCCAATTAAAAATCTATCAGACAAGAGAAAATGGCCATATGTTGCACCAGGGGAGGTTTAGACTGGATATTTGGAAAAATTTCTTGGAACTGGTTGTCAAGCATTGAAACAGGCTGCTCAGGGAAGTAGTTGAGTCATCATCCCTGGAGGTATTTAGAAGATATGTAGATGAGATGATCACGGACATGGTGGACCTGACAGTACTAGGTTAATGGTTGGACTCAATAGTCTTAGAGGTCTTTTCCAATCTAAATGATTCTATGAGTAATCTTTCACCTCCTGCTTGCTATTTTAACACTGACTCTGCTGAAAATTTGGCACTATATACCAGAAGCCAATCAAGGTCTTTTCTACTGTACTTTACTCACAATTTCCCTTCAGGAAAAAGCTATCAAGAACAACCTGCCAGGGAAGATGTTGTAATATTATGCTGAAATCGCATGCAAGATGAACCTGCAAAATTGAGATTCTGATACTTCTAGTATTTCTGATTTAAGGTTTTAGCTTAAGCCACCAACAATATATTCTGTGCGTAGGTGTGCGTGCATAACACAATTGTATTTTTACTGCCCACAAATTCATACATAAAATTAGACAGAGCAATCTGTCATTGCCTGTAAGTTTGGGTTCAGGAAACAGATGTGCCTATATCTTGCAAAGTCCTCAGATCTCTAAAAGAGACAAACTGCAAAGATTCAGAAGAAAAACTACTTAAAAAGTGGATCTCTATTATTCCCAAAGAAGGCATGAAAATGAAGTAGACATTTACTCTGAAATTCTACACAGTAGTTTCTAATTTGCAGTATAACTACACTTGCTCATGTAGTAACAGAGAATCTTGAAAATTTTATAAGTGGTCAGTAAACCTAATAAGCAAACCTCAGCTGTCTCCTTGAAATGGTGAGACGCATCTGGCACCACCATGACTTTGGCTTAGACTCCTCCTTCCTGGAACAGAAATGACAAAGTTCTGGATTGCTTATTGGAGGTATAGAAAAAGCCTTTCATGGGTGACCGGACTTTTAGATTCCTAGAAACACCAAAAGTTTCTGAAACAAATCTAGTCATTGCTGATATATTTGTCCGTATATATAGCCATGTATTTGCTAACAAAGGAGTGGTAAACTAAAACATCTCTTAGATGTAAACTTAGACCTCTTTCTTGAGCCCTCTTTCCCAGGCAGACTATTGGAGTACAGATATGAAAGGACCTAGATTTGAGTCATCCATGGTTTGATGTCTAATTTTTCAAAACACAAATCTCCCACTTGAACTTTCTGAAGAACATTTTGAATGTTACCTCATTCCAGATCTCCCAAGTTTGAGAGCAGCAACAATGTAGTAAGGGAGCCTCTATAATCATGTGACTGCCATTATGTTGGGTGATCTTGTGCTTCGTTCCTGTATCGAGCAGTGGTGGAAGATAGCTGGGGCAGGCTTTGGGCTGGAGCAACCATAGAGCCATCAGCTCTGATGCTAAATTTTCACTTGTGGCTAAGCTACTGCCCTTGGAAAACACAAAAATCTCAAAAGGTAATGCAGAACAGCACTTAGCTTCTCTAATGTGTTAGCAATGTTGGGTACCACCTGCATTCTAACTCTGCATTAATAGTAGCAGGAGTAATAGTAAGAATAAAAATAACAGCAGCAACAATAATTATAATAGTAATACATGGCAAACTCAGTTGGTGTCCTTCATTATGAGTTAGAACTACAATAAGCAATATCTGGTTTTTATGTTTTTCCTGTTCTAAGTTTCTGAAGGCTGTTTTTAAGTCTTCCTGAAGATTCCAAGAGGATAAATTGTCTTTTCTTGTTCTGAAGCAACCTTTCTGACTAATCCAAGGCTTTGCCTCAAGTTGCCCTTGGCGTATCTTCTGAATGGTTGACGGTTGGTAAAAGGCAGCAAGGAGTGGAGGAGTCTCTGAAAAACTTGGTCCTAATGCTGTGAGTTTCTTCATTGTGGTCATAGGTATTTATCCCACTGGAAGAGCCAGAGCCTGACAGTGGAGAGGCTGTGTCACTACAAATTACACCACAGATGCCTCTGCTATCATTACTCCCTATAATTGGCATCAGAGCATGGCCTTGTTCCTAATTTTTATGTCTTCTTTTTTTACATAGGCCCCTTTCTATCTGCAGGCAAGTCACGCAGCAAGCTTTTCAGTGATGACAGTGGGCAGCAGTATTTACTGAAGGGAGCAGAAGTGTCAGTTTGGGAAAACTTGGGAAGACAGAAGGAAAAAGGAGGCCAGTCCCACTATCTGCTTCAGCTTCACTCAGACTGAACTGAATTTACCAAAGTCTTTGAAGTCCAAGTGGATCACAGGGACTCTGAAGAAAGCAAGCGTGACAAAATCTGTGAGAAATTAAAGTAGTAACTGTGTATGGTTAACGAGCAGTATCAGGGTTTGTCTGTCTCCAGAAACTGAGGCCAAATGCATGGGAATGAAGTGCTATTGGGATTAAATTTGGGTTTACAAACTCCAGCCAGCATTGACAGGAACAGCCATGGAAACAACCACCGAGTCCTGCTTCACAGGATGTCCAAGGCAAGGCAGCCTTGGACCTCTTGGCAGCAAGAGGTGATGGAGCCTGAGTGTGTCACCACCAGAGCTGTTGACCTAGCACAGCCCAGTCCCTAGAGGAAAGTCCATCCATCGGTTGTCTGTCAAGAGCTGTGAAGGATCGGGAGCTGAATACACATACAGTGATTTGAAGCATCTGGAATTCTGCTCTGGGTCCTTGAGCAGAGAAAACACCACGGCAAAAATCAGTATTGTGTCCATACGTGACTTAGCATTAGAGGAAATCCCAGCAGTTTTGCTGGTCAATAATTTCTTCAGGTCTGGGGGAAAAAAGCTTGAGTTAGGCTTCAAGGTTTTGTTTTCTAACCATAACCATGATTCGTTCTGACTTCATATGAACAAAACAAAATCTGTTAAGTATCACTCCTTTTAACTTACTTACTTGGAGGAAAATCAGATGAACAGTGCCATACAACCTTTGAGGAAAAAAAAGGTAGGTTTATAAATAAAACTGTTATGATGGCCGATTATTATACACTTCACTTAATTTTGCTATCTCCTTTCTTGAAACCTGAACACATGCTTTGAAATAATGATGGTGATTCTAGCTTTTAAAACACCTGCTAGTAACTTCATTGACAATGCAAATTCCTCCATCTCAGTCAAGTTCAGACTTGAGCAGTTGCTTCTCAATCACACCAGTAAATGCAGGAGCAGAATTGGCTCCTGATAATTAAATCCTTGGAAGGCATTCCTTACTCTCCAAGACTTAATGGAAGACTGTAAACACTGCATCCAAAATTCCTTGTTATGCTGGTTCAGAAAGTGTGAGGTGTGAAACCATTAGTTTTCATCTGTGGCACTGATGACTAAATTTACTCTGACACTTGAAAAATGATGCAACTCTGGATTTAGATGGGGGAGGTTACATTCTGTCTGAGATTTTTATAATTGAATAAATTTGGGAAGATGTTAGAAGAACTACTTTGAGGGAAATGGGATGGTCTCACCTTTATCCCAAAATTTGGGCTGAGCCTAAAGGTGCTCAATTCCTAATACTGCAGAGTAGTCTAAGATGAGACCTCCTCCTTATTTCTGTACCACACAGAAAAGAAACAAATAAAGCCAGCTCATAAAAACACTATTTTTTTGCATAAACTTTACCAATCACTTAAAAAAAAATAAAAAGGTATAGTGAATTGATAAATACAAAGCAAAATTCTTTGGGAGAGAGGAAAAAACTGGAGTTAAGATGACGCTGTTTTCCAGCCCCTGGATGTAGTTAGGCTGAAGTTCCTGGAACACTTGGGTTATGGCATTCCAGCAATCACGATTTCACATCATGAGAGGCCTCTTATCATGCACAAGCTATGTGTGTTGTCTGCATAAACACACTTATCATGTGTCTCACAGTAGATGCTGGTGCAGGGGTGCCAGGTTCTGTCCTTAATAGTAAAAAAATATTAATCCCACAAAAGACCTTACATGAACCCTACAAGTTAGTCAAAACTGGTTTTGCATGGAGTAGCTGCTACTTGTTTTGTTTGACTTGTTTGGGTTTTGTTTTTAATTTTAATTCATATTCCTGTTCCAACATGATTTGGAGAAGTTGCCTAGAAACCATCTCACGTTAGCTCACTCATCCAGGACATACAGCTCCCCATATGCAGGCAGAGAGATAAGCTTAACTTCCTTAATTTTGAAAGAAATGCAATTAACTCCCCCCTTCCTCCTCCCCTGGGTGTGATATCTGAGAACTCAGGGTAAAAAAACCAACGTCACTGAGGCGGAAAAGTCTGACACAATATATTCTGTGGGGGGTTGTGGATGGAGAAGATTGTCTTGGGATGGTGGCAGAGTCAAAGTTGTATTTTCCCCTACTACAAGGTCCAGCAGGCTTCTAGTTAGGATTCTAGAAGGATCCTTCACTGCTTCTGGTGACACAGAGCAGGCACAGACTTTAATTGAGTTTTACACTTTTGCCTCCCTGCTTGTGAAAATTCCAGTTATTTCCATTGCTGTGTAAACCTGTTTGAAATGTCCTCTCGACTCTCCATACACTCCATAGTAGTTGTGACTCACTGCTCTTCAGAAGCCAGTATGAGGGGTATGTGTTAGGCAGTCAGAAAACTGATGGGGTCTCTTGTGTTCTTCCAGGATAAAATCACTTTACATGTGATAAATCCAGAGAATCTGGTAGCACTAAGCACTAATCTGATGGTAGAAACATCCTGTGAAAGTAGAGCTTGGAAAATAAAGGGCTTTTCTGGGCACCAGCTGGCCTAAAAGAATCTAGGTTTTGAATAAAAACCCAAAGGTTTTATTAAGCTCTCTGTGAAAATACAAAACCAGGAAAATAATTCAAGGTTAACCTGTAGCACTTCATTTGAAAAATATTTATTTTTGGGTGCCTAGCCTTCTCACTTGTAACTTGGGGTGCTTTTCAAAGAAAAAGTGCCATCTCATGAAGAAATGTTGAAAGGAATTAAATACTTCTTCAGTTGAAAATGAATGTTTCAACACTGAGAAAAAAAAAAAAAGCTCACTTTGAGGGACATGAAACAATTAAATATGGATTGGATTTCCCAATGCTTCTGATCTTCCCAAAGCCAAAACTGCACTTTCTGACAAGGTTTGCTATGCCTTAGCCATTTTTTTATGTGTATAGAGATAATAAGTAAAGGTTTTAAGGACAAGTGTGAACACCTACACAATAGGAGGACCTGCATTGCAACTTTCAAATGTAATTAATTGCCAATTTTAACCTGTTCCCCCTCATTCCTTCCTCTCTACCTTAACATTTCTCTGCTGATGCTGCTTTTTTTGGTGGGCTTCTTTAACCTGTTCTCTGTGCAAAGGTCGTAACCAGCAGCATTTTCTGGGGCTAATATAAAATGTGTTGCTTGTGCTCCCACACTATTTGGCTCCAGAGGCCACAATGGGATGTGTCTTGTATGAAGAAGGATAGTAAAGAAAAAAATGAAAACTGCACTGTGCTGCACTACTGGTATGGTGAGGGTGGGCAGGGATGGAGGCCTGAGCTCCTCAGGATCAGCTCCTCCAGCTCATTGTGCCTGGAGGGAGGCAGGGGAGAGCCCCCTTGCTCACTGTTCATCAGATCCTAATTAATTTCTTCAAGCTGACACCTGGACATCGTGGTCCAACACTGTTCAAAGTAGCAACCTTCTGGTATAAATGGCTATTGACTAACTGACTGACCTTTAGGTTTTAAGCCAGCTTCTCTGCTTCTCAGGTAGGAGTCAGTCTGGATCTATTAGCACCAAGACGGTATGCAAAACTTTTGTTTAGAGACGCTGGTTGCGATGACATGGCTGAGGATTTCTGAAAGCCTTGGGATCTTGAGTGGTTTGGAATGGAAAGGGTGGTATAGATTGTTTGTCTGAGTTCTGATCCTATTTTTCTGACCATTTTATCAAGTACTAGGATTAGGAGGAAGGGGGACTAAGGTAGCTTTAATCATTTGGTCTTAGTGTTTATTTGTGACTCTCAGAAACCATGGGTAGATTTTGATCTCTGCAAGGTGACAATGTTCACTTGGTTCTCCATGTGCACCCAAAATGAAAAGGACTGGCTCTCACCAGTTCCAGAGCTCATGGGCAATCATTTATGAGGATGGTAGAGAAGGTCTTTCTCAATAAATGCTCTAGGGAACATGTTGTATTGGACTCTCTGGGTAAGTCTGAAGCTATATGAGGGATCATTTGTTTATACCTTCCTCTCCTTTGAGAAAGATAATGAGCTATATGAGTACATGGCTGAGGCCTCTGAGTCTTTATTTGTAGCTATTGATTGTTCCCACCTTTCACAGAGTGTCACATGAGCTCTGGAGAGACACATTTATTGGCATGGTAGGTGTCAGGCAGCAAGACTTAGCTGATTGTAAGAGGGATGCTAAATCTGCTTACAGATTTAACTGCACACATTGCTCTTGGCAACGTAAGTCCTGAACACTGACCTAAGGAAATATTTCCAATAAAGCAACTAATTTCCTGGAAATTAGAGCACATCACAGTCTTTTGTCTGAAATCATGCAGACTATCATTGTTCTGATGACCTAACAGACTGAAGACAACTTCTAATTGCAGTGTCTCAATTCCTCTGACCTCAAGGAATTCAGTCTTTTGAGGCAGAGTGTTTATTTCAGTAATTCAAGGATGAAAAGCATACTAGGAACATTTGAAAGAAATCTTTGTTTGTTGCTGCATAAAAAGATACAAGTTAAACCTGCTGAAAAATCCTAACTTTTCCCTCAAAGAAACTTTGAATTTGTAAGAAAAAACCCTTGATCTTGAGCAGAAGAATATGGTGGTCTCTGTAGAAGGGAAGTCATGCTACTCTAGAGGTTAGGCAACATTTGAAAGGGATGTAATGAGTTTTTGAGCACAAACAGAGCAACACTTTAGGAATCTCCTAACCCTCAAGTTAATGCAATGAGTTGCATATTTTCCCTATTTCACCTGCATGGCCAGCTATTTCTGGCATGCTTGCTTCAGACAGTGATTTTGGCAGCAAAGCAGAGCAATGTGAAAGGAGGGTCCACATGTCTTAAGACTGTTTTTTCTTGGTGGCAATTCCAAGCACACCTTGGTAAATTGAGCAAGATACAAGCAAGGTGTTCTGTTTAGTTTTCTCAGATAACTCTCTGGTTACTGCAGATCTATAAGGTGGACTGCCTCTTAAGGTAGGTCATAAGGGATGAACTGCCTCTTGGAATTGTCATGTTCTCTCCCTATTGCTCCTAGAGAAAACTTTGGCAGTTAATTTAGGCTGGGTGCAAGTGATGCTAATAATCCGCAAGGGATTGAGTGCCTTTGGTTTGCCACAGTGCTTTGACTATAGACCATGGCACATTAGCATCCAGTGTTGCCAAGACAGCGTTGCTGCTGGTAGCTGGGGCAAAAATTATCAGAAGGCTGTGGAAATGACTGATTAGATAAGGGGACCTTGCCAGTAGTCTATAACATTATATAGACTTATGTAAACTTTAATAAATCATTACCAGCTTGGCTTAGTTGCAAGCTAATATCTTCAAATACAGCCTGGAACACAAGAATTTTCTTTTTAAGTGTAGTAGAGTGTTGGACAGGGAACTGGCAGAAGGTTAAGTATCATAGAGATCTAGTCTTTATTTTTAACACAAAGCATTACTGTAAATCTCCTGAAAATTCACTTCACACTCAAAGTTCCTAAAGTTTTTGGAAGTGTGAATGCATTAATCACAGGTAAGGAGGTTGAGTTCCAATTTGCAGCAAAAGGAGGGAGCTGATATCTGAAGCTCAAGTTTTGGCTGGTACTTCCCCAGTACAAACAACTGTCCCTTACGAGTGTTTTCTTTGTGTTTTCAGTTTCCTCCCAGTTACACCCTGCAATCTGTCCTTGATTATACAGGTTATATTAGTGTTTAGAAGTTAATGATCGTTTACAAGGCAGAGTTGAATCCTTGTTGAACAAATTTTCCTTGAGAAGAAACAATAAACAGAAGAGTCACAAAACTAAGATGGGAGGCTAATAGCAGTCATTGAAATTGGCACTCTGCTTTTTTAGAAGAAAAATGCATTATATTCCAGAAATGTAGTAAAATAAGTGCCAGTTTCGGTTTTTAGGGCTGTGGTATACTTGCCAAACCAGGCCTCTGCTACTGAATCTTTGGATGCCAGGGATGTTAGGTCATGCTGTCATAGTTTCTAAATAAGCAGTCAGCTAATTAAGTTCTTTGGTATAAATTCACATGTGCTTTTTGCTGTGTCTTGCAGCTTACCCTACAGCAGTAGTTAAAAGTTGTAGTTGCTTTATTCTCTTTTTTTTGTTTGTTTGTTTGCAAGGAGCACTCTGGTCACTATCAAAGGATTAAAGTTTGGAGAGATCACAGTGCAAAACTCAAGTGAGAATAATAAATAGCAGGGCAAATGCTCAAGACACAATTTCCACTGAAGTCAAATGCAGCTCAGCCTCAGTTCTTGCATATGTCTAACTGCAGGAATGCTTGTATTCAGCTTGTGACCATAAATTGTGCAGTCAAATTTGAATTTAATTTTAATAAACATTCAGGAATATGCTTCACAAACCTCTGAATAAACACATCCTCCCATACTGTTTCAGCAGCTGTTTATGTCTCCCAATCCCTACAAAAGCACCTGATTAAGTTTTCTGCCTACTTGGACTTGGCAACCTAG
>VYZS01022498.1:1765-14223 GCA_013400695.1 Neodrepanis coruscans
GTGTCACGGTCCAACATTCAAGCAGGATTCAGGATTGACACAGACACATCAATATGATGCAAAGTCAAATCTCCTTTATTCTCTACTTTCAATTACATTTATAAGTTTCCCAGTTTCACACGTGTTTACAAGCTACTTGATTGGTTCCACATCACATGTATATTGATTACACCTGAAACTACCAGCTAATTGGCTAAGGTCACAAAACTGGCTAATGCTAACACTTTATTGCTATAGTAACCTCTAGTGCTATTTTTTACCAAGCAGGTGCTGTTTACTGCAGTTTCATACTTTTTCTCATGTCCTTGCGCTCAGGCCTTGCGATATACCTTATTAGAAAGGAATGCAAACCTATGCGGCCTAACAAGAAACTTGGCCTTGAAACATGCCTGTTGGATTAATTCTGTTTTTATCCCATGGTTTTGGTCCCACTGTAACCAGCAGTGGTGGTTTGATCTCTCTGCCCACCGTGTTACCTGACAATGCCCCCTGGTGACTCTTGCCTGCACCCCATGGTATTTGGAACCAATCCATGAAGACTCCAACACACAGAGCCCCACAAGTCCCTGAAATAAAGCCATTGGGACTCTTGACCTGACCTGGAATCCAGGTGATGTTGTGCATGCCCTAACTGTGACCACAGCATTTCATAATCAATTTCCTGCAGAGCTATGTAAAGGCATGAATCTTGCTAAAAGCAGAGACTGGTGCCAGGGCCCCAAGCGTGTCTATACTCCTTGTGGTTTGGCAGAAGGGCCTGGGGCTGGTGCACATGATTGCTGCTCCCTTCCTGCTAAGTGCCACTCCCTGGCAGTGCTGGGGTGGGGAAGCCTGGGCACAGATGGAAACCTGTCTCACAGAAACTGTTTTGTCCAAGGCTCCAGTTCTGAGCCCCACTGGAGCACCATGCCCACCACCTTGCAGCTGAGATGCAAACTACTGGCTTAATTCCTGGCCTGATCCACACCTGCCTCACCACTGCAGACTTGCAGTGACCTAGTGATGAGGCTGTGCCTGACACTGTTTACTGTAACCAGGCCTGTAACCAGGCCTGTTCCTGACCCTGACTTGCTCATATGTTCCTGCCCTGGCCTTAGAGCTGCCTTGGTGACAAGGAATTGCCTGGCTGTCTGGGCTCTCACTGGGGTTAGTGCAATAGTCCCTGGCTGGTCAGGTCCCTGACTAGCCCCTCTGGGGACCTTCTGTCACTCCTGATCCCTTGTGTCATACAGAGCAGTTGATCTGCCATATGATGAGACAAAAGCAAATTTATACCCACTGTGGGAATGTATGCAACTTCTGTGATTGGCCTATTCAAATCATCAAACCTTTGCACTTATTTGTCTCTTTTGATCTTTTAGATAACAAACTTACTTTCCTAAGAAGTGTGTAGTCATTCAGTATTACATTACCCTGAACCTCAAAGTTGTACTATTTGTTAAAACAGGTTTATTTTACAGAAACAGGATCCTTAGACTAGCTTAGTCTTTGTACATCTTTTCTTGGAAGATAATGAATGATAGAACAATAGAGGATTTTTTGTTCCAATTTCACCTTCTTTCAGATTCTGAGTCTCACAATGAGATTTCCTTGCTCTTAAATGCTGATACATCATTGTGTATCATTGTGGCTCAAGATGATACTATTTTAAATTTAAAGAAGTATTATTAAATTACCCTTGTTAATTGTGTCTTACTACAGACAGTCTGGAATTTCAACAGCATTGAATCTCTTGAATTTGTGACTATTGTCTGTTCTTAACATGAAATAGGTCACTACACTTAGCCAACAATTTTGGGACTGGTGGCAAGGCTGAAACCTAGATAATTCAAATTTTGCATCTAACCCATCTATCACATAATGCTGTTATCACGGGTGATAAATGTAAAAAAAAATATTCTTGCCTTCTACTGGAAGACTAAACATATATTTTTTCCAAGGGAATATTAAATGGTATTCTTTATGTCATCTATCATAGAATAAGTTAGAGTACACATATAAAGGCCACAATAACAGGAGGCCTTATAAAAGGAGGTAAAGAGTTTGAAGTTTTTCAGGACTGAACTTTTGATAAATTTAACAAAAGGAATTTCTGTAATGTGGAACATCACAGAACATATAAATGAAATGGATGCAACAGAAGAAGGTGAATAGAAATATGATACAATTATCAATAAGGGAAAAGAATATAGGTGATGGCGGAAAAATATACCCTGTGAACACCAATCTTGACACTAAAGAAAGACTAACAAAACCAAAATATTTTCATTAATCTAGTAGATACCTTTCTTACTATTTAGAGTGTAATAAACAAATTTAATTTCTTCTTTAAAATACTTCTGTTGGTATGTGTAAACTGGAGATGGGAATACAGGAAAAGTTAAACCAGTTCTTTAATATGTTGAAAAGACATTAGCAATTTGATACTGTGAATAGTTAGGTACTGATAATTCTCCTAATTTCACTTTAATATATCTCAGTCAAGGAAAATCGGGAGATAAAAATGCAAAAAACATTCTGCATGAAAGACCGACATGAAACAATGATAGTTCTTGCTGTTAAAACAGATATTAAAATTTGTTTAGCAAAAAAATGTGTCAGGTAGGTAAGATTATTTTTTGTGTTTGTGCATACAGCTTAGTAAAGGAGTTCCAAACCTTTCATAGAGAGCTTGCTAGACTAACTTCTGACTTTTCCAAATCTATAAGGTTTCTGTATTACAGCAGAAACTCAGTTAGACCAAGAAACCCTGCCTTTCAAACAGACAAGTTACTGCTGGTAATCTGTAGTGGCAGTTTGTCTCTCTGAAAGGAAATATTCCCCAGTTTTCAGCCCTTCCAATATTTGGTCTTCAATGTGAGTGAGACAAGAGTCACTGATATTAAATACTGTTTCAAGATGAATTGTTTCCCACTATCCTGTATAGCCTTACAGTGTGCCATCTAATGGCTGTGTGCCGCCTTTGCCAGGTTGTATTTTAGGATGACTTTTAGTGCCTACAATTCTTGTATGAATATTGACCATGATAATTTTAGATGTCATAGCCTAAATTATAAGCTCATAATAGTTTTACGATGTATACTATTTTATTTTTCAGATAATAACCCATTATTAATGAATATTTACTTTGTTTGGGAGCACTTGACATAATTCAAATTGTAATTACTTACTTATGCTTTACGGTTATAGGTTTTGTAGTATAAAGAAAGAGGGAAATATGTACTGAAAGAATTTAGTAGAGAGAAGATTCCTACAGTGAGTTGTTACTCAACCAAAATGCTGTGCCAATGTGTGCTCCTAGTGATTAAATGTGAGTAGATGTAAAACTGACATCTTGTAGTTGGAAAATACCTGCTTATATTAAAAAGAAATAATTCTATAATGTGCTCAGACTTCATATGAGATGAGCATTTTCATACGTTTTCTCAAAAATTTTATCTCAATATATCTGTGGCCCTGAGTGCTCTGCTCACTTTTGTCTGGTAAGAAGAGTCTGAAACAAAATGGGAGAAGAGTAAAACTGGTATCTGGAAGCGGAATAAGGAAACAGTCAAAGACACCTGTGAACAAAACAAAAAATATAAAAAAAGATACGAGATGTTAATGAGAGAAAAAAAAAATCTGAGGAGGAGTTGCCCAATGCAATATTCCTGGCTATCAAAGAATAACATACACTGCCTCTAGAAGGTGTCCAAATTGTTTTCAATTAGGATACTCAGAATGACTGGTGATTCTATTTATGTACATTAAAATAAGTAAGAAAGTTCTGCAGTTAGTTTGTCTCTAGTGGTCTGGAGATACTTTGATAGACATAAAAAATTCAAAAATTTATTAAAATAACCCATTAAAATATGTTGCCCTTTGAATAATATTCACTGAGAGAGAATCTTTTGTCATTTTCCCACAATTAATGGCATTATTTATGACTAGAATTCTTTACCATCTTTTAACTTAACACTTCTGCAATGATTTGTGATAAATTTTAGCTGTTCTTTATACAAAAATGTTGGAATATTGGAACAAAGGTGCCCTTTGGCAGTAATTGTGTTCTATTTTTTTTTTTGAGGAGTCTTAATATCCTAGTTTCTAACTGCTTCTCTTACACAATTTACATTATTATCATGAACCTGATGTTTTAGATAATTTCTAGCAGCTGCTACCAAAAATTTAGCTGAACACCTGGCTGCCAGGGCTTGCACGTAGTGGGCATCCATGTGAGTAATTATTGTGTATGTCTTATGCTTGTACACTTTGAGGAAAAGTGAATAATTGAAAAAATAATTTCAGAAATGCATCTGATGTTAGTACACAATATTCCTGATGGAATTATATAAAGTCTATTACGTTAGTACTGGTTAGGTTCCTAAGATAAATATATATATTTTCAGATACACTATTATCCCTTTCTTTGAATTAAAACAAACTAAAACAATCAGCCAACTAAACAAACGAACAAAAAACCCCCACAAACCAAACCAACCAAAAAGCCCCAACCAAATCAACAAAGCCATTTAGGTTAACGAATTTCATGATAATAATATTCAATTCTACTTACATTCCTAAGGCACATTTAACCATCTGTCTTAACTGAGTTTTCCTTTCATTGGCCATGATTGGAACAAGTGTCTTGAGACAGACTTGCATTGATTAAGTTAAGCCATTTGGAGAGACTGATATTGACTATTTAAGATAAGCATAAGCTAGTGAATCCATATAAGTTCCAGATCCTGTCATAAAAGTCACTCCATTTTTTATCCCTCTCTTAATTCAGCTTCAGCTCAGTACTACTCCCAATAGGGAGTAAGAAACCTCCCTCTATACTCATCATCCTGATTATTGCTGATAATTTAATGGTATTCTTGTGATCTGTAATTGAATATAAATGTACTGTGCAAAAAGTTACATCACTTGATGTTTACCTTTATATTTTTACTTTTGTTCTGTTAGTCTCTTTTGCATTTTGTTTGAAATGAAATAGTAAGGAAAGGTACCTCTTATATCATTCCAAGCCTAGCAAAAAAATATCATGTTATTTCTGGCAAATAGGTAAGATCAGAGTGTGGTACTAATGTAAGTGGTTGAAAAAGCAAAGAAAGGGAGAAGTTCTCAGTGAAATAAGTTGATTCTAAAGGTAAGATTGAAATTGTACCACTCTCACTGCACGGTTGCCTTTAGTATCAGCACCTTTAATATTCTGGATAAAGGGTTTTTGTGAACAAAATTTCCAGGAGAAAGCAAAGATACTCATCTATTACATTCCAGGAAAGGGATTTTCATAGATAGTACACTATTTTATATTTTCTAGACAGTGGAGTAGATAATAGAAGAATGGATAATGACAGATGTGTAGACTGATTACCCTTGTAAGCAACAGTCAGGTGAGATGAATATTAGAATTCACTCAGGCATATCACAGTATTACATAAGTGCTGTAATTTGTATTGACAGCATCTGTTACTTGTCATGGTCCAGAGGGTATCAAACTAGATATAAATTTGAAAATGAAAACATTATATCTTTCATTTAAAGTTAAATTTTCACTATATCTCTTAAGCAATTAAAAAATCTGAGGTTTACTTTTTCCCCTCTACACATAGAGCACATTCATTAAAACAGAGTGCATTAATGGATGCCTTTACAGTTTTTTAAGAAAATGTCACACATGCAGTTGAGAAATGGCTGAACTGCAGGGAAAGACGACAGTTTTATTCATTGAACATAGGTCTTGATATGTAGGTGACTACCAGGGCAATCTTCTTCTCTTATTACAAATCTTTCGGGGATGGTGAAATGTTTCTCCAGCCAAAAAAAACCAAAACCCAAAAAAAACCCAAAAACCCAACAACAAAAAACCAAAACACAAAAAATCCAAAACCACCACAAAAAACCTCTACCAAAAAACAAACAATTTAGGAATGGCCTGGATTTCCTATCTTGCTCAAGTGATACTGAAAAAGATAGCATTTCTTCAATGTCTATATAAATTAGGAAATTAAGTTAATAAACAATATGAACAAAGTTCATAAATTATCTCCTATTACTTTACCATTGAATTTTCTTGTTCAGAGTCTTTTCAATTAAAACCAAGCTTACTTCTTTTTTGCTTTTTATGCTATGGATAATTGTTACTTCCTTTACACAGGCATAAACTTTCAGGAAACAGTTGAATAATAGTAACCCTATTTGCCTTTTGAGTCTCTGAGTTGTTTATTAGGGTATTGATCTACTTATAATGACAGCAGTTTTCTGGTTTCTGACAAACCAAAAGAATATCCTATTAGGAAAACAATGTTGAATTTCTTTGTTTCTACATGCAGATATCACTTTTGATAAACTAGAGAAAACCTTAGTAGATAACTTTTCAGTTAAGTGCCATAAGTTGGACCTGATTGCTACTACATTGTTGTTTCCCATCATTCTAGATATAGAAGGCTATCAAGGAGAGATGTGTGGTCCACTAGAAGACCATCAGGCACTCAGCTCATAACTCTTGGAAAAAATTTGGTTTAGGTGTTGACTTATTTGGTTTCTGATCTCACAATAATTCTTCAGTGGCAGAGTGAACATTTTGAAGGATGTGGGATATTTTAGTCATGGCATTTAGCAAGCTCGTGTCATTTAGATGATGGGATCCTGTTAGGTAACAGGTTGAACTGGATGATCTCAATGGTCATTTCCAACCTTTTTAATTCCATGATTCTGTGAGTAAGGTTACTGCAACTTCAATTCTTTCTATTCATCCTTCTTTCTAATGGAACAATATTGACTGTCTTTAGGCACATGACTGGACCTATTGCTGCAAACTCCCCTCAGTTTGTCTTGCTCAGTTTGTATCTTTGGTAGAATCAGAATTGAAAAGGAGATGGATTTACACTTTATTTTTTCATGTAATATATTTCTCATGGTGCTTTTTTTACTCTTTTTGATCCAGCATCTTCTTCTGATGGCAATATTGGTGACATATAGTGTTTACTATATTTCTTGCCATACTCCAGTATAAGTCATGTAACTAATTCAGCTTTAAACACAAACTAGACTTTCTTGCTATCTTATATTTTGAGAGTGTTCTTTTAGAATCCCATACGTAAGATTAAATGTGTTAAAAGAGGCATAGCCTCAAAAAAAGGTGGATGAAACCTCATTGTATTCAAAGATATCATGACTCAGAAATGTGAGTTTGCTATTGTGCATTTGACAGTATTTAGCTTCCTTCAAAACCAAACTATTCTTTTAAGAGACCTGCTAATAGACATCCGGATTTAAAATCAGAAAGTAAAATTCATCATGAATTAATACCAACGCATATTAAAAACACAGTGAAAAAAAATCTCAGTGGCTAATCAGTGAAAGTCTGATTCCAAAGCAAAACTGAATGTCACCTGCTTGCCTTTCTTGACTTAATTGGTTCAAAGTACCAATACAAGAATGTCTACATATGCTGCCCACAAGAAAATAAAGTCTACCCTTTGGGAGATAAACACTGCAGTACAGTCTCTGTTTTTTGGCATAGAGTTACAGTACCTCAGTAACATTATCAGTAGGCTCTTAATTCCTAAATCTAATAAAACCCCAAATCATTGTAATTTACAAGAAGGAATGTATATTTTTACATCTCTTCTACGTGCATACAACTTCTGTTACCATAATCATGAATTTCTTACACTTTTTTGACTTATGATGGCTGGATACATAAATCTTGTTTTAGTTTAAACTCATGCAAGTGAATACAGACCTACAACAGATAATGGTTTTGCTTATCTTTTTCCTTAGTCCTCTGTACATTTTCCTATTTACAGAGAATAAAGTTGAATTTATGTTTGTATCTTGCCTCATACATTTAAAATGCAATGCTTCTTTCCAAAGGGCTGAAAATTTTTGATCATCACTGATCATCATTGTGTTATCCAGAAAACCCCAGCTCGGCAACATTTTGTTGACCATGTAAGCAGAAAGCTAAGATATTTTGAAGTACACCCCACTGTTATTAGCATTTTAACATACAGAATAAGAGCAATATTAGCAGTAATCTCACTGGTGTTGCATGAGGAAGAGAAGGTTAACTTATTCTCTAAACCCCAAAAAGAAATAAAATTTTCTTTAGACATCATTTGGTACACTTTCATATCTGGTCTCTAACCTTCCTGACCATTATTTAATACCTTGCCATTCGGCTGTATTTTTCTACAGTAACAGCAGATAGAGCCAAATAGCATGGCATTCTCAATTACATTACTCCACTTTACAGCACCAAGAAATTTCAATATATATAGTGGTTTGGTTTAAACCGCAGGGGAAGACAAAGAAAAAATAACTCCTTTCCTGTGCCCAGTTTCAGTTAAACTGAGAGGAGAGGGGGATGGGAGGACCTCTGGAGTGGCCAGGTTACCAAGGTTGCCTCTACCTGGGTTTCCCATCAGCCCTCCAGCCCCTCGGGCCCCGCAAGGTGCTCTGGGAAGGGACTGGGATTATAAAAACCTGCAGGAAGCAGCGCTTGCTCTGTTTCTCCTGGACTCTGCAGCTGGAAGCAGGGTGCCTCTACTCAGCATGGCCTAAAGGACTACCACGGACTCTGCTTCCTTCTACCTCTGCCCCACGGACCTTCCTAAGGTTGCCACTGTTTTTTTTCTTTTCCTGCCTGAGAAGACCCCTTAGGAGAACCTCTTCACAAATGCACCACCTCTGAGACACTGCCGCTTTTTCCACGGATATTTTTGGTTTGTGGGTGCCCACCTCTAAGCCTCTCCTGTGTTCTTGGGAGGGGGGCCCTTCTCCTTCCCCTTGGCCCCTGAGCAAAGCGCTGCTAGCCTTTTCTCACAGCAAGGGTGGCGGGGGGGGGGTTGTCCGGGAGCACAGTGCTCCTCCATTTTCTTTACTTTCCCTTCTCAGGTTACACTGTGTGTTTGCGTGTTCCCCAGACCCCGTCCCGGCTGGCACGCAGTGCCCTCTGCTGGCCATAAGAGAGTAACTGCACTCCCCTGTGTCTCTGGAGAGACACACAGCGTCCTCTGCTAGCCATAACAGAGCAACTGCATCATTCGTGTTCCAGCAGGACCCACAGCGCCATCTGCTGGCCATAACAGAGCAATTACACCCATCCATTCCCCCACATATCTATATTTAATAAATTGTTGCCTTCCCTTGTCCATTGATAAACCTAATATTGTCCTAAACCTGGACAATATAACTTTCATTTATGCCTTTTTAGGTTCTGCATGCAATTACTTTACCATTTTGAATATGTAATATTGTTTTTCAGTGACCTTAGCTTATTCTGTAATTTCTCCTAAGTTAAGATTGACCAAAATAAATCCATAAATAAAAATAAAATTAAAATAACTATATTTACCTCACTTATTTTATAAGTATATATTTTCTTTTTTCCATCCAAGGAAACTCAATAGTTCAAACTACTCTAGGCTTCAGCTTTTCATCATATCATTCCCTTTCACTCTTAGTTTTAATCCAAGCTGGAGCAAAAGTGACAGAAAGCAAGCATAGGTAACAAGAAAATCTTGATTATAAATCAGAGTAAACAGGTTGTCATAAACCTGTGGAATAAATTAGATAACAGACAACATTTGCTTTCTGAAAGCAATTATTTTCGTTACTTATATCAAATCATCTGTAATTTTAAGGGCCAAAAGAAGTAATTGTTTGTCTTTCAAGTGGCTCAATCAATTGAAAGCAGAAATCTACAGGATAGTGATGGCAATAGATGTCCCCATGCACTAGAGAAAACACTACTTATCTGTACTAATCCTTGTATGATTAGAATTTATTACAACACTAGCACATTTTATTTGATTATCATGGCTGTATTTGCTCCTTTTCCTTGTCATTCAAGTAACAATAAGAGAAAGCTTTTCTGTTGATGTTTAAAGACTCTCAGTGATATTAATATGGATATACTGAACATACTGTTACCTGAAATAAAATTTTACATGTGGATAAATGCTGATTTTAAACAAAATCTTTCTCAGCTCAATGAATTACAGGGGAAGGTCAGTGTGTTCCAAAATCTGTTTTCTTTTTTTTTTTTTTTTTGGTACAGTAGGAGTAGACAATTTGAAAATAGAGAAAGTAGGGCTTACAGGATTCAGAGCACAGGCCTATACTCCTCTACCCCAGCCATCCTAGCAGGCAAGTGATCTGTGACATGTGCCCCTTCCCTAGTAGGGATCATGGCTCTCCAGAGGGTGACCTGTGGCTGACCTCAGTCATATCATGGCCAGCTTAAGGTAAGTAGTGCCAGCCACCCTGTGCAGGCCAACCCTCATCTTGTTTGTACAGTAGCTCTTGTAGGGCAGGTCAGACCCCTCAGGCAATGAGGACTAAAGTGACCATATCTGACCACAGATCTGATTTGACTCCAGTATGAACGGTGCCCTGCCAGGGAGTTCAGTTACGTCATTTCTCCTCAGAGCAGCAGGGCTGCAGTCAGGGACTCTCCCCTTGAGTCTGGATGCTGCCCAAGGGAACTCCTCAAGACTGAGAGGCCTCACCTGATTGGGTGAGTGACTATACATTCTGAGTTACCATTTCTAAAATCTTGAGAATTCCTAAGACAGTCAGGTAGCGTCAATTCTATTTGACATCACAACTCTGTGTTCAAACGTTGACAAACCTTTAATTAGTTTAACTGGTTTATCTTGTTTAACTGGCTTATAGAATAAATCTCATTTGAATATATTATTATCAAAACAGTGTCTCAGGATCAGAATTTTTTTCTTTCCTTGATATACTTTGGCAAGTTCTTTTATTTGTAAAGTACTTTTTTTTTTTTGCCTAAACCTATTTCTGTTAACAAGAGTAAAAAATTAGATTATTGAGATTAAATCATAGAGAGGTATGATATTTTTAAATATAAGTCTATTTTTTCACAAATGCATGTTCCAATATTATATATACACGTAACTATCATATTCAAACCTTTTTTCTCATACTAACTGCCAGTGATTAAACAAAATTTTTGTATCTCCTTTGAATCATCTATTGATAGTCATTGTTGGAGACATTGTCCTGGATTGGAGGGTCTCTTCTATTGTTCATGTGGTAATTACACCCATTGCCTATCTTTTGTTGTTGTATCTAGACAGATGTTTTTAGAGAATGTAGAGGAAGTTAAAAATAGGAAAATGCATTCTTTCCTTCTTCCTGTTAGTTCCAAATAGTACCAAACATTCTTTCAAATGCTTAATAAATCTTACTAAATTTAATTTTCAGTAGTCAGAAGGTAGTAAAGACTTCTACATTTTCTCTGACTTTGGACCAGAGTATATCTTACCAGGACTTACAGTTGCCACCTCAATTTTTTATATCCTTCTGGGATTTTAGTTAGTTAGTTAGTTTGTTTGTTTGTTGGGTTTTTTGTTTGTTTTTAATCTACATTCTCTATCCTATATATCACTGTGCATTTACCCTGCTCATTAATCTGTTTTTTGAGATAGTTTTCAATCTTGTCAATCAAAAATATTAAGACTTCTGATTATTTTGCCCGTATGATTTTGCAGTGTCCTTTAGTTCATGGGTATTTAACTCATAAAATATTGAGCAGATAGGGTATGTTGCATTAATTAATATATTCTTATAATTACTTTCTAATAGTGGATCTTTGTAATGGTCTATGAGATTACTGAGAAGAGCGCATTCTGATATACTTCTCTTATGAAAATCTAACTCATCTCTGGTTCATTTGACTACAATGGCTTCTAAAATGGTAAACCGTGAGTCTTTGAATGAATGTTAATTTAAGGTCATTATTTAGTGTTTATATTGCAAGATTAAAGATACCCTCAAATTAATAAACAGAAAAAAAAGTGAAATAAATTAAAATATTTCAGTTTTTTGTCTAAAAAGTGTAACACTGTGAAATCAATTTTTAGAATTTCTCATAAGATTTCACCGTCTGAGCTTGGAATATCAATACCTTCAGGTTTATGGAACACGGGAGAATATATTAAAAAATCAATTCTAGCGTTCACCTGTACACTTATTTAGTATAGACTGAGGTAGAAAATAAGTGATAAAGACTGTCATGACTTTGCAATTAATTTTAGATTATTTCTACACAAAGGAAAGGGCACAATGGAAAAAATGAGATTATGCACTTCAATTTTTTATCTTCTTTTTAAAAAACAAATTTTTTTTCCTTTTTTTCAAAAATTTCTTCATAATTTTGAATTTATCTGATAAATCTGATATAATTTTAGGTCATATTTTTTTCTGAGGTAGATCCAAAAGATGGTTCAGGAGCAAGGGTTTCACAGCTGACATCAACAGAATATTATTCTGTCGTGGTTTTACCACAAATTTAGTGATTTTGGACAAGAGATGTCTGAGAGAAGCCACAAACACACCCCAAAATGAAGAAAACACACAAATATCACAGTTTATTCTACACACAGAGAAAAACTAACAATAAAGTGCAAAAAACAGACAAATTAAGCTTTCACAGTGCC
>VYZS01022499.1:6107-18092 GCA_013400695.1 Neodrepanis coruscans
TGCACCAAGGAAGGTTTAGACTGGATATTAGAAAAAAATTTTCACCTAAAGGGTTGTCAACCATCAGAAGAGGCTACCCAGAGAATTGGTTGAGTCACCATCCCTGGAAGTATTTAAAAGATCGGTTGATGTGGCACTTAGGGACAGTGTTTAGTGGTGAACTTGGCACTGCTGGGATTAGGGTTGGACTTGATTATCTCAGAGTTCTTTTCCAACCTTGGTGATCAAATGATTTTATGATTCTAGCAGGGTTGCTAAATGTCTCCATTCTTTTCCAATTAGTTGTAGAGACAGATGGGATTAGCCTTCAGTATCTAAGATGTTAAAAATCTTTTTTTTCACCTATACCCATATTACAAGGACAAAATTTAATTATTCCCATCAGCAAAAAATCAAACTGGATTTCAACTACATTGGTCCAGATGTCTGCCCAGATGTTAGGATGATGCAAAAAGGTGTTGACTGGGATTTGCTTTCTGCAGCTTGGTGCCAGACAGTGAGAAGAGGAAGCCCTTGCTCTCAGTTAGATCACCTCAGATCCAGGGGATCTCATGTGGCATTTACAGCCATGCTCAAAATTGCAAATGATGGTGTGCAGGTGAAATGCATAAAGCATGGTCCATCTGAAGACTCTAAAATAAGGATAATAATCTCTGACAGGTCCTGTTATTCTGTTACAGAGTGGACATGCATTGTTAACATACAGCTGGAGAAAAACTTGTCAGATTTCAGCTTATACCAGCTTAAGGTATTTTTGGAACATAGACCTCCTGCATTAAGTTGAGATTCATCACAACAGCAATATAAAGGCTGGATGTTTTTACAAAAAACTTTGAAAATATTTTACAGTAATGAAAAGGGTAGGGAAAAAATGTAACAATATGAAATGAGCTTTTTTTGTTCCAAGAGAGCAAAAGTAAGTTAGTGATAAAAGCATTGTTCAGTTTTGCATGCAGATCTTTTTTTACTCATAGACAAGAAAATTCTTTAGAGTAGAAAATTATAAAAAAATGAAAAACATGCTAGGCCACCTTTAAAAGTCACTTTTAATTGCAGAAATATCATCTTTAATTGTAGGAATAGCCTGAACTCTGAGGACAAGTAGTATCTTTTTATCTCTATCTTTTGCTCAAGGTAATTAGTTAAATTCAAAGAGAAGTGATTAAAGGCACATGTGAATTAGTCATTAGACTCTCTAAGAACATTTCTTGTCTCTGCTGCAGTCATGAAGCTTTTTTATGGAAGTGAAATAACACCAAGTCCCAAGATGTCCCACAAAGTGAACTTCAATAGTTAGGATGACTCCCGGTCCAACAACAAAACTGGCCAGGGTCATTACAGGCAGGGTGGACAAACCACTAAACAGAAGAAACAGTTCATGCCTTGCCAGTGATTTATACAACTATTTGTTAGCAGACTCTGAATTCATGAGGGTTTTTTCCTTCATGCTGGAAAGGTTAAAAACAACTCCACTGCAAACACAACCTTGACAAATTTATTCTGAAAGGCAGTGGGCTTAACAGGGTAACAATGGCATCAGGTCATATCCCTAAACATGTCAGAATTGACTTTCTGCAGCTTCTTCCATTATCCATCTGTCAAAAATGTAGGAGCCCTCAGTTGCTTGAGAGACAGATAATTTCACCAACAGGAGCAACAAGCAGTGGAAGAACTTCTGGACCCTTCCTGAGCACCTCACTACCTTACTTTGCCTTGTGTTAACAAAAAGCCAAGATGCAAAGGAACGTGCTTGGTTAGTTGGTTAGAGAAGCCTTAAAACTTGACTTGAGAAAGTTTTTTCAAAGAATGACTATTTAACCAGATACAACCATTGGCTATGTTAGAAGGTCAGAGAAGAAGACTAACAATCCCTCCACCATCATCATTCTGGAACCTCATTTAAGGTCCATGGGTAGGAACTAAGGCCAGGAGGCTCTAACCTCCAACCTCTCCACTTCTGTGCCATCCAGGCAGACTACATGCCAGGAACAGAGGTCAGTCAAAACCAACTTCTTGCTAATGAGGAGAATCTTGCCAGGAATTTCAGCAGCAGCTTTCAGATAAACATGTCTAAATACCAATCATTTCTAGGGCTAGTCACTCACTCCAAGCAATGGGCATCCTGGTGTGAAGAGCTGTGACACTACCCCAGCCTGGGGGATTGAGCACTTTGTTTGTACTAATGCAGCAGCTGAAATCACTGTACTAGGGGTAACCACATAATTTGCTTCAGTTGACTTGTTAAAGCAATTTTTTGTTACTAACACTCCTGAATGGTCATGGGAACCTGGTGCCAGCATGTGGCACCTTGGCCAGGAAGCCACACTGGTGACTCCCTTACATAAGGGGCAGGCAGATGGAGATCTCTGCTGTCCTCTCACAGTATATTAGGGAGGAAGGCAAAGTCTTCCTGGCCTCTCTCCTCTTCTCCTGAAGTCCTCTTTACCCAACTAAATCTGAATTTCCAGTGGCAGCTGCGTCCACACCCTCTGCCCATTTGGTCTTCATCAGGTACCCTGCAGATCCTGATGTGGCTTCCAGAGAGACAGACATGTTACCATGTGTTCTCCTGACAAAGGGCAATGAATAGTGTTTCCCTACAGGCAACACAGACTGAATTTCAGCCCTTTGCTAGTGTTTAGCACAGTGCTCAAGAGAAGCAGAAACCACTTACATGTTACTTATTCTTCCTAAATTCATTCTTGGAAACAGTTGAGGAATTATGGTTGAAATATTTCATAAAACCCTTCCTAAGGCAGAGGCAAGTATGGCAAATTTCAGCTTGAGCAGTTCTCTGTAGTGATAAAGCAAGGAAAATAGAGCTAATGGCAAATATTAAGGAGTCTTAGCCACAGGCATTTTTATTAGCTCCAGCACGAATGTGTGGTGTTTTTCCCATAAATATTGCATTGAAGTGCTGTATCTCTCACTCTGCTTCTGTTCAGCTAGCAGCAAAACCCAAAGCAAATCTTTTTTTGTATGCACAACCCTAATTGAAAACAAAGTAAATTAAATGAATTCTAAGCAGTGCCAATAATAGCTACTAGTTATTTTGCAGTAAAAATACCTATATTTTATCAGTTTTTAATAACTGTGTTCTCCTGCTGTTTGCAATGACAAGAAATTTCTGCCAGAAACAACAGTTTTTCCCATGAAATTATTCAGTGGGTCTCAAATGAGCAATATATAAAAAACATCCTAAACAAAATTACTGAAATGTAATTGTGCTGCAAAGAAACAGATATAAAGGAGAATCTATTTCAATTTCCATTTGGTGACTTTGCCTTAATCTCATTTCTGGTGAAACTCTTCTGCAAGTTTCCATTCAATAACTTTCACTGTCACTGACAAATGGAAAGGAAGATACAGTCCTGGGTATGTGATGGTTTGGGCAGTTTATTAATTTAAATTCAGGGACACGAAACCAAAACAAATGCATAGAAACATAAAAAAACCAAAACAACTCTATTGAAAAAAAAATTATATATTTATGTATACAATAATGTTATGTGTTATATATATATATATATGTATTAAGTGTAAACAGTAAAAACAGGACAGAAAAGCCACAATTATAAAAAATCAGAACTGCTCAAAACAAATAATTGTTCTCCTTTTTTCTCTACATCCTTGGTGCAACAACTGCGGTCAGCAGGGGGAGCCTGGTTGGTAACAGGGGAAGTTGTGGTGTTCTCTGAGGACCAGCACAGCTCACAGAGGCTCTCCCAGGGGACTGGGGGTGCCGTGGGAACAGTCTGGGCTCCCAGATGCTAGGCAGGGGTTTAGGTTTTTTTTTAATTTATTTTTAGCGAACCAGAGAGCTGTGGGTAGGATCCTCTTGAGGGGCAGAGATGGTGAGGTGGAAGCAAAGGTGGCGTCTGCAGTGACCACAGCAGCGCAGGCAGGGAGGTCCTCTCTGTGTCCTCCGTGAGTCTGAAATGGCACATGGGCAATGACTGCAGCTGTTTATAAAGGGCCCCCTTTGTCTTCCCCCCAGAACTCCCCACAACCACGCCTGTGTAGTTCTCTGAGCCACCCTCTGTTCTGCCCTGTGGAGTGCAATTTTGCTTCATCACACCATTTTACTGGATGGCTGCCGAAGCCCGCCTCATCCCCGGCTCCGTCCCACCTCCACTCAGTTCCTGTGCATCAGAAAGCCGCCTGCTTTTGCTCCAGCCATGTGGCTCGCCCACATGGGCGGAGATGGTGCCCACCCTGGGGCTCACCCGCCTCCTGTGTGCGCCATGACGCTGGACATCCAGGGGCACCATAGACCTTCCATCCTTCAATCCCAGGTGGCCAACCCACACCACGCTGGCGCCAGGCTCAGCTCCACTGGTGGCCCTGGGTAATGAGCCTCGCCCCGCGTCTGGCTCCCACAGCGGTGCCACTGTACCCACCGATGGCTCCCAAAGGTGCTCCTCACCCCAGAACACTGAGCCTGCCACTGGCCCCACTGGCCCTGCATGTCCAGGCAGGAACCTGGCACCATGGCCAGAGGTCCCACGAGACACCGGGGAGTCCCCCCACACAGCCACCATGCCCCAGCCCTGCCATGCCAGGCCCGGGTGGCAGAATGGCCACAGCAGGTGTGGAGCCAGTGGCAGTGGGTGGACTCCATCTCCCCCTCCCCATCTATCAGGTAGAAGGGAAAAGTTTTAAACACATCATTACAACCATAACAGGGTAGCATGAAACAATTTCTAGGGTATATATTATATACATATAGTCTCTTTTATGTTTATAATTTATAAAAATAATCTGTTACTTTTTTAGTCTCTTCATTACCTGAAATAAATATTTAAACCATTTATACAACTGCTCTGCATCTCTGGACGCAAGTATCTCAGATTATCAACTAAACTTTTCAGGTAAATGATGATCACATTATAAATTTATCTAGAATAGTTCCATTAAAATATTTTTGGAAAAGCTAAAGTTTTATATAAAAAAAAAGGAAAGTTTGTTTCTTCAGCTGGCCTATATCATCACTCCAGTGTCTGGATTAGTGATACACTTGACATGCCTTCATGTTTCATGAGATTTTTCAATTAAACAAGAGTTAAGAACAGTTTTCTCATACAGCTATGCAGGCACAAAATTCTTAGGTTTCATTTGCAGAGAAAACAAAGAAAGCATGACTATTGTTGAGCCTTCACTGGTGTATTTCCAGCTTTCCCAACTGGGGCCACTGAGCTGCTTGCTCGGACCTCTCCCTGTGCAGAAGACCAGAAGGGCTCATAGTGCAGGAGACACTTTCAGTAAATAGCCTGGATGGGGATGAGGTCTTTTTCTTCAGTGACTCGGGAGTTTGTAAAATATTAGAATCACCATCCTGGGGATTATTAAAGTCTTTCTTTTTATTTAACAATGTAGTAAAAAGAATTTCTTTGGTTGCTGATGAACAGAAATACTGAGAAAAAAAAAGAGAGTCTTGAAAGGTTTTGTGTTTACAGAGCGCTTCCCCAGTTGGGGAAAAAAAAAAAAAAAAAGATTAATTCTAGTTTACTGAATATTCCTCAAACACCAGTTAAATGTCAGTTCATCCCCAAACTGTCTTTCTCCTTCATGGTACCCTGCTCTATTCAGAAACTGAAGGATTTTATTGTCTCTTCTAGTTAGCCCCCATCACTGAAGAGAATAGAGACTTATGCAACTCCCATGTGGTAACATGCTGATGGAGAACCATCTTTTTATGCCAAAATCATTCTTACAGAACTTGCCCATCCAGTTCTAATTAGAAGTTGGAAAATTCTAATGAAAGAAAACTATGAATATTTTAAAGACAATAGACCGCTGGTAAAGTATTTCGATTCAGCTGTTCTGCTTCTCTTTTTTTGACTACCCTCCAGCCTTTGCTAGTGCCTCTCATAGGAACTCAGAGATGCCCAAACTGTAGTCTTCCCTCCAAGCATTGGCTCTGATTTCCTCTCAGCCAGCTGTGGTCAAAAGACCTGCTGGGGAGAAAAGCTTCTTCTTTCAGAACAGTAGTTGCAAGGTCTTGCCAGAACAACCAGGTTTATCCCTCACCACTTCATAGTCACTGGCATGGATTTCTAGTGAATCTGCAGATACAATCTGAAATTGTAGCTTACATCTAGAGCTATACAAGTTTTTTCACTTCAGTGACAATGCCCCTAATTTTATCAATCACCTCCATGGTAAAGACTATGCAGTTGTTTCCACAGGTGATATTAACATGTAAGGCTGAAAGTTTAAGTACACAGGTATCAGGTGTATTGGACATCTCAAGGTGCAGGTAGCAGCTAGGGAGATTTATTAACTTGGCTCAATATGATGGGCACCCAACTTCCACAGACATTACAGAAGTTAGGTACTTAGCCTGCTTAGCTGTTTTGATATACGCTCATCAGTATGTCCCTACATTGGCAGGTCTCTAGATACCTTTAAAACCTACTCCATTAAAGCATAAATCTCCTTAAAACCCCTTGAACTTTGTTTGTGCTAGGACTACCTCTTGAAGGATATGTAGGCATCTGTCTGCTCCCTCAACCCTTGAAAGCCATGTGGAATTATTTATATATCTCGTCTGAGAGTCTGTTGCACATGAACCAGATCAGAAATTGGAGCCTCTTTATTAAACTATATCTGTATTTTTTCAGTTACGGAAAGCAGACTACAAAAGTTACTCTGGTATCCTGACATACTAGCAGAAAATTAGCTTGAATACACAGAAATATATAGTTGTAAATAAAAGTAAAAGAATAAAGAAGATTGGATTAAACACCAAGGTGATCATAAGCAGTAACAGTTAGTTGCTTTAGGCTCTTTTAACCATATTTTCCCATTGTAGTTTCCATTTTTTAATTTAAAGCAAGTGTGTATTTTCTCCACTTGTGGGCTGTTTTTTTTTTCAGCTCTAATAGTTGCCGTGGTTGTCACAAAGACAATTTAAATGTAAGGAATGCACAAATTTGATATTTAGTGGTTCATTCTGGAATATATTTAAAACTCTTGAAGCCCATGGATGACAGATCTGGTTAATTAAACCTCTCCACTCAGTCACATTTATTTCATGTGTTTATTCACCCAGACAGTCAAGACTCTAATGGTTAGGGCATATTCCTGAGAGATGGAAATCTGCAACTGGCCCTTAAACTGGCTATTTTACACCAAAGGATCACTGTGGGTTGCAAACAAATGAAAAAAGAGGAGCTATAATCCTAGGGTTCTCTCCTTGGTTAGTTCTTGTACCAGCCAGTTGCTTAGGGAGAGAAGAATTTAGCACTTCTGCCTCCTTCAGCCGTGCCTAATTTCAATTCAGTGTAGCCTAAAGTTTGAAGTTATACATCCAGCTGGGGGAAATTTAGGCATTTGACTCAGATTCCTTAAACAGAGGCAGCCAGGATTTGTCTCCACTGGCTTCCAAAAAGTGTCCATTTGTCCCTCTGCCGAAACCTGAACATTTGCTTTAGGAGAACTCCTTCACAAGACACCTATAATTAAGGTGCAAGATTTACTAACACCTCTTTTAAGATTTGCCCTTAGCTGGTGGTCCTGGCAGCCGCTGTGCAGATTGTGCTAGCAGGGCTTTTCTCTCCTCCTCCTCCCCTGCCTGTCTCCAGCTCTGCCCCATTGCTCTCCACACCTGCACTCTCGGGCAGCCTGAGAGCTGCAGCACTTAAAGAGGTTTTACATTGCCATGGGGAAACAAGCCAACTCAAATCATCCCCACAGTGGGTATTCCCTGTTAGACTCTGTGCAGCTCTCCAAACTCATCCCTGATTGCTGTCTTCGCTTTTATTTTTTTTAACAAAAGTCATTAAGCTGGGAACACTGAAATCCCCACTGAGCCTCTTCCTTTTCCAGAACTGCCATATACAGCCTGGCACAGCTGTAATGATAGTTTCAGAAACAAAAAATCAAGCCAGTGTAGTAAATTCCCACTGGAAATGATCACTGGCATCTATAAAGTTTAACATTATCCTCTGTCTGATATAAAATCCCCTGGCAGAAATGATGCAAACTTGTCTTCACTAAGTGTATTAGCAGAGATAGGGGATAATTCCTGCTAATAGACAGACTGTAAATATTCCACAGTCTTCCTGCATCTGAAAAGAACAAAGCAAATGGAAAAATAAAGGAAAGGGAAAAGGAAAGAAAGAGAAAGAGGAAAGAAAAGTGTTTTCCTGTTTTATTCAGGTTTTTGACTTTTTTTTTTTCAATCTCTCAAGACAAAGTAGAGACTGTACAACTACAAAAGCATTTTCTACACATCTTGCTGGAGACAGTAACAAATAAACTCCAAATTTTAGACCCAACTAAGGGTTCATGCAGGCAAGGCCTTCAAGACATGTGGGTTTAATATCCTCTTGTCATGGCCAAGTCACTTAACTCTGTTTTTCAGCCTCACTTGTGCTCTGGAAGTGATAACTAAACCAAATTGGTTTTTGCAACCATGCTTATTCATAGCAAAATCTGAAGCTTGCTCAATAGTGATTATTTTCCTGTTTATTTTGCTTTTGGAGAAGATAGAGATAAGGGAGAATTTTCCACTGGGAAAACATCCAACATACAGACTCAGACCAGGATGACATTAACCAATCTGTTAGTAAAGCTTTTACTCAATTTATGGAAAAGATAGGCCCTCAGGACTCCCATGGGTCCTGTTTCTCTGGGAGTTAACACCTCTGCAGATACAGCATGTGGGCCACAGTCAGCAGTCAGAAGAGTCGTGTGATTCACAGCAGTGGCCCCAGCACTGGCAGAGGCTCCAGGGAACTGAGGCCAACAAAGGGATTCATACACTCATTTTCACTTCAGGTGTAAAAATGAAACTTTCTCAATTCCCATTATTTATATGTCTTTAGAACTTTTCATGCTGATTCTATTTTCTTGCCCAATCAAAAAGCAACACAGAAACAACTAATTTCTGAGAAAAAAAGTTTTTTTCTTTTTCTCCTAATTTTCTCTCATATCATTTGTTTCTTCTCTTCTTGTCCTACACCTGCAAAACTACGCTTTCCAAGGAATGTCCTAATCCTGCACGTTATAGCATAGCAATGCTTTCCTCTTGGCTGGAGCTTAGAGAAGCGATGCCAAAATAATAGAAAAAAAAAAAGAAATAAAAATGAAATTATCCAACTATTGAGCTTATCTCAAAAGGGAGAATAAGAGACATTCAATTTAAGAAAATCTAGGTGTATGAAACAAGCATATACTGCTTTAATTGAAACCCAGACACATTCTAATTGTTATAAAATGCTAATAAGCAAAATCACTGGTTCCTTAAGTGAACATTTTACTAAATCACAAGCATTTAATTTCCTCTTATGCATTTCAATAACATGCAATGCCTGAAAATAAAGCACTAAAAGAAATGCAGATTCTGTTTAACAAAAAAAGATTTGTTGAGACAGTAACTTTTTTCAAAATGATATTTTAAAACATTATCCGTCAGCTAAGCACATAATTTGGCACTAATTTGCCTCTAGCTTGAAATAGAGGGCGCATTTCAATAGTGTCTTGAGTAACCTTAGCAAGGAAATTTAAAAAAACTCCTCTTATGACGAAGAGGATGGAAAGATCTGACACTTTAGAAAGCCCAGGGATGCAATATCCATATATTTCTAGTCAGACCAACTTATTAGAGCATTTTTTAAAGAACTGTAACTGATTAACTGATAATTACCTGGTAGAATTGATTCTGATTTCAGACCATCAGCCCACACATTGATAGGGCCATTTCACCTGGGGACAGATTACTTGTCTGCGATTTGGAAAAGTGGAATTGTGGATCAGAATTAAGACATTTGGCCTAGAATTACCCTGGATGGTTTAGGTTAGTTATTTGGGTTTGATATGACCTTCATGAAATAGAAACCTTTTCATTTCATTTTATTCCTCTGACTGGGCAATTGAAATGTCCTTGGTCTTTCTGCTAAAATATCAGACTGCCCCTTGAGGTAAACTCAATTCCAAGTCTGCCTATGAATTTTCTCGGGAAAAATCATTCTTGCTAAAGGACAATCTCATTTCTCATCTTTCTTTCCTACTGAAAAAGATTTGGGAGTAACCCTCCCCCCCTACAGCCATTTAGCCTTGGGAACTATTCAGACACTAACTACAATGACAGACACCACCATTTCATTAAGGCTAAGTATTCAGGCTTTTCAAAGCATTCAGTACTGGCATCAGTTGGCATTCACTGTTTGCTAACCTGTCTTCCATCTCCTCTGTCCACAAAACCTTAACGATTGCGCTGGCCTTCCTTTATTAAGAAAATTGAGTTATTAATGTATGGGGAAATATATCTGCCCTGAGAATATTCATACAGACAACATGAACACTGACAGCTTAAAGGTACAAACTTTTGAGGAATTAAGTTTGTATTCAGGCTGAGACTGAAGGCGCACAGCAATGAATGGCCAAATCTCTGAATAACTTCAAAAAAAGCATCTTTTCCATCTCAGTGACACTACAGTGATATATGTGTGGCATCCACGGAGACCATCCCCATTTCCTGGCAAGTCTGGCATAGTTTCCTCAATCATCTTCATTTTCACTCTACCATTTCCCCATGCTTTCTCACAAATGTGGTATCTCAAACACCTTGCTAGAGGACAAATCTTGCAGATCTAGATTTATCTTAATTTTCTGTAAGCAGTTATTCCCACCAGCTGTGTTTGCTGCTTTGCTGGACTATGCAGCCTCACAGCAGGCCTCCAAGTGCTTCAGCTCCTTTAAAAGGGGTTCAGTCATGCACAGGATCTGGGGATGAAATGCTTACCAAAATCTCTCCTATGCCTTCACAACAACAACAACAACAACAAAAACAAACACCCAAACAAAACAAACCCACAAGAAGAAACCCACAGTGCCTATGCATCTGCTTGCACACCCTATCATTGGCTCCTTTAGGGTCATGTCATTCACCTAAGGAAACTCCAGATTCATCAGGCAAATTTGCCTGCCCAAACATTTCTCTACATGATTCTGAATATTTTATCCACATTATAAGTAAAACTCTTTCTTTTAATATTGACCTTTGTAATTTGACTTCTGTTCACTCTAAGTTCCAAATGGCTCCTTCATTCTGGTAGGGAATTGATTTTTCACAGCAATACCCTGAGGCACACCAGGGTCACAGGGAAATTCAAGCTCTCATGCTCTTCTCCACACTCCTTGCTTGCCAACAGGAGTCAACAAAGTGCTGCTGCCAGGAGGATGGCTGAGATGAACCACCTGTAATAGAAATGCCCAAATTTAGGGTATTGCTGGTGCCTACGGACTGCAATGTTTTTCTAGATGTCCTTGAGCACCCAAAATTTTGTCCCATTCCTTGAAGTGTTCCAGTCCAGGTTGGATGAGTCTTTGAGCAACCTGGTCTAGAGAAAAGTGTTCATACTTATGGCAGGGGGATTGGAACTACATGGTCTTTAAGGTCCCTTCACCCCAAACTACTCTACGGTTCTATGATTAACTGAAAGCTATAAGTCCATCTGACATTCCCTTGAGCATCATTGTTTCTCTTCTTTCCACAGGTGACCCAACCCAGCAAGGAGCCACACTTTCAAAGCATCAAGTCAGCAGGTTCATATGCTGGGCAGAGCAGTATAATTTTGATGACCTTGACAGGTAGTGCCACGAATCTGCCTGGTGAATCCTTTTGATACCTGATCCACAAAGATATACCAGATGAGAATTTTTGTAAAAGATTAATTTCACAAAAAGAAAATGTGTGTATTTTTATGGACCAACAAGTGACAAAAATTAAATCACAGGAGTTTTATTAATTCTCATTCTGCCAACAAAATACACCCAAAATTTAAGAGACAACAAAAACCACAGGGGAAAAAAATAAGAAAAGTTGTCATGCACATTATTTAATAAATATAAAGGATTAGATTTGTGCTTAGTAAACAGCCAAACATTAAGGAGCAGGTATATTTTACGTCCTGAACAAGAAGCCTACCATTGTTTAGGGTCCAAATAGGATCTAGGAACTGTGCACTGCTGATGAAA
>VYZS01022500.1:5335-16841 GCA_013400695.1 Neodrepanis coruscans
TGGATGGATAAAAAACATAAAAAGTTTACTTGACAAGCATTTCTATCCTATAGAAGAGCAGAAGAGACACGTACAGAGAGGGAAAAAATGTTCATGTAATTTTTTCCAAAACTGTTGCAGAGACAGTCTTGGGATTATGAGGCACAAGACTATAAAGACCATGCTGTCAGGCTTGCCACACATTTACAGATGTTTTTAATTTGCAACATCTTGGCAGAAATATCAGTCTGGTGTGCAGCAGGTCTGTGAACTAGACAATTAACTTTGACACTAAACTGTTCAGTCTTCACAGCTACAGCAAGTGAAATGGCAATAAAAAGTATTCTGAAATGTTGTGAACCATTTGACACTTTATTAAGAAAAAGATGGCTTAGGGTTTTTTCAAATCAATCAGTATTTTTCTATTTTTACATATTATGTATCTCACTGGAACAGACTGGAATTTATAGTTTGGTTTCAGAAGAGAATTTAAGTGCCACTAAAAGAGTGAATAAAGCTTGAAAATGTTTTGCAAAACACAGTTAAGTGTTCTTCAAGAGAACTGAAACACTGGTCCTACAAGCCTTTCGCTTCCAAGACATTGGCCACTAATGTTAGTTCTCTTCTGACAATCCAGAGAACTACCCAGGCAGAATTGCAGAGGTCAGCAAAACACCATGAGGAAAGTATCACTAAAATAAGGTGTACATTTCAGGGATTTTCTTATCAGTTAAGTGGCTCTTGTTATGATTGCCTGGTATACCAGCTTTAGCTTTTATCATTATTGTAAAACTTAGTTGGAAGGCCATACAACAAAAGCTGTTTGTCACTCAGACTTTATTACTTTAAGTCCATCTTACGGAAAATGTGTTTTATTCAGCTTATCTGTATGTACCTTGAAGAAAGAGTAGCTTCTCCTTTATTCCTAATCTCAGGGGGCCTCTAATCTATCAAGAAATGTGTCCATTAACATCAGATGAGTTTGAGAGTGACTTGCTGCCAGTCTGAGGAAACAGAAATCTACAGAAAAGGAACTGAGCAAACCTCCAGACTAAAGTATCAGGCAACTACAAAATACAAGTATTATTATTATCAGATTAATGTGAATCTCTCACGAAGTGCCATTCTTTTGATCATTCCTTTTACTAAAGTTAGTAATGTAATTGTTAGTGTAGTCATTACAAAACTTACACAAACACTGTGTGGCTCTAATTCAAAATGTTTACAGCTAAAACATAACCTACCATGCTTGTGGATAAATGCAAGCCCTTGCAGGATCTGATACATAATATTCCTCACTGTAGATTCAGGGAAGAGTTTATTTCTGTGGAATAAAAAGGAAGAAATAAATATTAATGATTAAATTCACACATTAGCTTATGCGACCTAATGAACCAAAGTAAAAGGTAACAATGACAATAAAACTGCTAGATATACTTTAAGCACTCTTGTACTCTAATAAAATGTACACAGTATTTGCAGAACTGCCAAATGACATTATATTAAGACTATGTGTCATGTTGAGACTATGTGGGACAGCAAATACTGGGATGCAGTTGGCTTTCTGGGCCACAAGTACACATTGCAGGGTCATGTCTCATCCACCAACACCCACAAGTCCTTCTCCTCCAGGCTGCTCTCAATCCATCCTCTGCCCAGCCTTGTGCTTGTCTTTTGCTTCATCACATGCACAGGTCATAAGGCACATTGCTCAAGACAGCAAGGGTTCATGTTAATTTAGTGCTTTTCATGCACTTTCTTCTGGCCTCTCATCCAGAGCACATACAACACATACTTTCGACTTTCCCTTGTTGTTATCCAATAGCTGATAAGCTATTTCTTTCTTTTCTGTTATCTGAAAAAAACCAGTCTCATCCGCTATCACTGAAAAGCAGAGGCTCTTCTCCTTGTAACATTCAGGTGGGAAGATCAGCCATGACAGGCAGTTTAATGTGAGCCCCCCCCTTACCAACATGGAGTTCTGATCAAACAGTTCCATACCAGCTGACTCTGCACATGGAGATGGCTTGGGGTGGAAATCAGTGACAGTTTCATTGAGAAAGCCTAACAGTAAATGAAGAAGATGGCCTGAGTCTTATTCGAATTCCTGAACTTGATTCCTCTCAAATAAAACCTGACCATCACATATTTCAGAAGTGAGATCTGCTACTAGAGTCAGATTTTCATATTTGCCTACTTTCTAATTACAGCAGAAAGCCTTATTTCCTCTACAGTCTCTTCAAGCAAGACTGGCAATTCAACTAAGAATTAACCAAATACATCAGATTCTCAAAGGTTTGATTTATACAATGTCTAACAAGTCCAAGGCCTAGTTAGAATGTAGAGAATATGATGCACAGCACACTTTTTGAAACATCTGCCCTTTTTGTTTTCAGAAGGAGGTAGGATAACAAGCATTTCTAAGAATTCCTAAAGATAATTGGTTTCTATGTTATACACTTGAATCATTTCCTCAAAATTCATTATTTCATATAACTAAAAATCAGCATCCATATGTATGTGCTCAATTTAGCTAAAGCTGTTCTACACTTGTGCACGCATGGTAAGCATTTCTATGCTTAAAAAGGTACTTTAAGTACTATTCACAGAGATGTGCTGTAACAATAACCTTACTCTGTTAAATCAAGGAAGATGACTGTCATCTCCCCAGGCTGTTAACTATGGACCATAGACAGAAAATGGCCTCAGAGAATAATTCACAGCAGGGAGGTATTTTGCCTCCAGTCATCCTCTGGATAACGTTATCATGGCCCAAAGGCTAGAATTAAGACTCTACTAATGTTCCAGCAAACATCAAAAAGCTAGATCTTATTCAGAAGTTGCTGACAAAAAAATGGGCAATCTTTGGACATATCAGCTCAAATTGTAAGGAAAAATAATTCCTTGAATTACCCCAAATTTGATCCCTCTCCTCTTGATTTACTGTTTCAACCACTTTTTATTTATTAATTTACCTGAGGAAGCCATGAAAGTAGAAGCAGTGATACCACCCCCTTACAGAAAAAGTGTACTTGGAGTACCTATATAAAAGTCCGAAATTTTAGGTTCAATGTCTCCTCAGTGTGAGGGCTGTTAAAAGTCCACAGTTCCTAACTCTCAGAAGAGTGCTTTACTTATCTGTGAGGCTAATCTGGGAAGACACATTGGAAACTTCTACTAAACTGGCCAGGATATTCTCAAAGGTGACACCCACAGCTCCTACTGCAGCTTTAAACCATAGTGATCTAAGCCTAAACAAATGATTCGAAGTAAAAGGGTGTTAAAAGTACATTACACAAGTAATTAATTTATATCGGGAATGGCTGATGTTATTACATACCTTTCTTTCATCAACTGATAAAGATTTTCCTTCATGTATTCAAACACAAAATACAGATGATCATTTTCCCTGATAACTTCTTTCAGCTTTACTACATTGGCGTGGTTTAACTTCTTCAAAGACTAGAAACAGAAAATACAGAAAGGATTTTACATGGGTCTCACTCAAATGACAAAGGAAAAAAACCCACCTTATTTCACCGATGCAGAAGAATCAACTTCAGAAAACTCTTCAGTATTTTAAATAATCAGAGAGCTCTGAGAACAAAGGCCAGATGTCCAAGTATTACCAGATACATACACAGTCCGTGCTCAGGTCATTCAAAAGCCAGATAACTGGTGTCACTGTAGGCATTAAAACAATTGCATTTTCTCTAAGTAAGCTCCTACTGACAGAATTCACACTCTTCTTGTACCTGCACTGGCAACAGTGAGCTAAGAGTCAAGACTAAATATAACTCGGGGAAGTTTTTCTTGGTATTATGGATTAAACCTGCAGAGCAGCTGAGCCTGTTCATCCCTCCAGGTGGGATGGGGAAGATAACTGGAAGGGCAAAAGTGAGACAACTCATGGGTTGAGACAAAGACATTACAACAGGGAAAGTAAAAGCTGAGCATGCAAGCAAAGCAAAATAATGAACTAATTCACTGCTTCCCATGTGCAAGCAGGTGCTCAGCCATTTCCAGGAGAGCAGGGCCCCATCACATGTGATGGTTACTTGGGAAATCAAACGCTCCCCCCTTCCTCCTCCTCCCCCCAGCTTTTGTTGTTGGGATGTCCCTCTGGTCAGCTGGGATCAGCTGTCCTGGCTCTGTCTCCTCCCACGACTTTTGCCCACCTTCAGCCAACTGGCTGGCAGGGAAGTATGGAAAGTGGGTAAAGCCTGAGGTTGTCCAATCACTGCTCAGCAATAACTAACACATACCTGTGTTGTCAAGACTGTTTTGGTCACAAATCCAAAACACAGACCCATATAAGATGCTATGAAAAAAATTAACTCTACCCTAGCCAAAACTACCAACCACGGGTTTCATTCTGCCTTCTTAGATTTTCAATGAATTCAACATTCAGTTTTGCTGCAGCAAGACAGTTTCAATACGTTGTACTGTAGGAAAAAGGACATGCAGGTTTTCTGCATGTTTTCAACAGTGAACTAGAAATTAAGAAGGACCTTAGAACATAACCCTGAAGTTTTGCTGTCATCAGAATTTCATGCTAAATGCCTGCCCCCAAGCCAACTCTAGAGAAACAACTGCATGTACAAAAGTTAATGCTGTGCAAAGAGCATGTGTTCTCAAGCTCTGAAAAACAAACACCAACCAACTCAAAGTGNTTACTTGGGAAATCAAACGCTCCCCCCTTCCTCCTCCTCCCCCCAGCTTTTGTTGTTGGGATGTCCCTCTGGTCAGCTGGGATCAGCTGTCCTGGCTCTGTCTCCTCCCACGACTTTTGCCCACCTTCAGCCAACTGGCTGGCAGGGAAGTATGGAAAGTGGGTAAAGCCTGAGGTTGTCCAATCACTGCTCAGCAATAACTAACACATACCTGTGTTGTCAAGACTGTTTTGGTCACAAATCCAAAACACAGACCCATATAAGATGCTATGAAAAAAATTAACTCTACCCTAGCCAAAACTACCAACCACGGGTTTCATTCTGCCTTCTTAGATTTTCAATGAATTCAACATTCAGTTTTGCTGCAGCAAGACAGTTTCAATACGTTGTACTGTAGGAAAAAGGACATGCAGGTTTTCTGCATGTTTTCAACAGTGAACTAGAAATTAAGAAGGACCTTAGAACATAACCCTGAAGTTTTGCTGTCATCAGAATTTCATGCTAAATGCCTGCCCCCAAGCCAACTCTAGAGAAACAACTGCATGTACAAAAGTTAATGCTGTGCAAAGAGCATGTGTTCTCAAGCTCTGAAAAACAAACACCAACCAACTCAAAGTGCTGTGTTAGGAAAGCTCTCACTCGCATACTGCTCACTGCAAGGAGGANCCTCCCACGACTTGTGCCCACCTTCAGCCAACTGGCTGGCAGGGAAGTATGGAAAGTGGGTAAAGCCTGAGGTTGTCCAATCACTGCTCAGCAATAACTAACACATACCTGTGTTGTCAAGACTGTTTTGGTCACAAATCCAAAACACAGACCCATATAAGATGCTATGAAAAAAATTAACTCTACCCTAGCCAAAACTACCAACCACGGGTTTCATTCTGCCTTCTTAGATTTTCAATGAATTCAACATTCAGTTTTGCTGCAGCAAGACAGTTTCAATACGTTGTACTGTAGGAAAAAGGACATGCAGGTTTTCTGCATGTTTTCAACAGTGAACTAGAAATTAAGAAGGACCTTAGAACATAACCCTGAAGTTTTGCTGTCATCAGAATTTCATGCTAAATGCCTGCCCCCAAGCCAACTCTAGAGAAACAACTGCATGTACAAAAGTTAATGCTGTGCAAAGAGCATGTGTTCTCAAGCTCTGAAAAACAAACACCAACCAACTCAAAGTGCTGTGTTAGGAAAGCTCTCACTCGCATACTGCTCACTGCAAGGAGGAAGCACCTCTCTAGAAACAAATGATTTAATTTAACTTAAATTTAATCAACATTTTTATTAGACTTACGGACATTCTGTTCGAGTGCAGACTCAGGAACCAGAACTGTAACGTCAAATGCCACAGCTCATGCTGAGGGGAGTTTTTAATAAATGGAAAGAACTCGATGTTACCCCAAAATGTGACAGGGATCATCTAATTTGAAGTCAACCATTGAATGAAACAAGTACCTTAACCTCTCGAAGGTTCATGCATTCCTCCCAGGAATAAAACTTTCTCTTCATTCTACAATAATAGAGGAGAAAATAACAATGCATAGTCAACATCAGCTGGTCTTAGACCTGTAAGACTCATTACATCTTAACAACTCAGTTCTTTCATCAAAATGTATGGTGTTAGCTCCTCTGTCAAAAAACTTCACATCTCTAAAAGGTACATTCAAATAGAATTACTAGAATACACACTTAAATAGAATTACACTTGAACAGTAATTACTATTACAGAGGATTGCTTTTCTCTGTAGAGATAGATAGATAGATAGATAGATAGATAGATAGATAGATAGATAGATAGATAGATAGATAGATAGATAGATAGAGACAGACAGCCAGACAGACAGACAGACAGCAATGGTAGTTACAACAGTTATTAACTTCTCAACAAACAAATCAAATGAAGATCCAATGACTTCACTAAGTCTCCAATTTTATCATATGCTCCTGGCTTCTCTTCTCTGTACTTTGATTTCTTTGCAATTTTAGTACCTTTCCCCTCTAAGCTGTATTTCCTCATTTTATTGTGTCCACTGCTCCCTATTTCTCCCTCATTTGCAAAGTGCATCTGTCATGACAGTACTTTTGAATTCTGCCTTCCTTTAAAACTTACAAGCCCTACTCTAACAGAAACAAACTGCATGGCAGATCTGCTTTCTCCTAAGCCAGAATATCACTCTGAACACAGTATTTGGGTGTAACATATAGTCTTGTCTGCTCATACACATTTCACTTATGACTCAGTTCTTTTAGACAAAACTCTAATGTTTTAGGATCAACAGAACAAAGGCTCACACACACAGAAGAGCATAGATTGAAAAAAAAACCCCTCAATTCCTTAGAGTCTGGATTTTGAAGATCTGAGTCTCTTCTAGACTTCAATAATAATTCATTATTACTTACTATTGTAGGAAGTGTCCAGTTTGAAATTAGCTCTTACCATTCAAATAGTTTAAGAATGACAAGCCCTTCGTGTCATAAAGGGGTCTGGAATTTTTTTTTCTTAAGCAGTGTTTTTGCAGTTACTGTCTTGTGTGTTCAGCCACCAAGCCACTTCTGTTCTTAATAATGGACAGGTATTAACATATAAACTAAGACAACACCATTTTCTGCTTTGTTCTGAATTTTCTGAGTTTCTCTGAGGTTGCAAAATGAAAATCAAAGGTGCCTCTGGCAAGTTTTGATACAGAAAAAATCCTCTCAGCACAAGGGATTTAGAAAGTCGATAAAGCCAGCTATTGACTTTTCATACAAACCAGCATTGTGCTGAAAGCTCTTGCAACAAGAACGTCCCTGGGTCATAGTCGGTATTTTCAGGAAGGTGCCTGCAATGCTTTACAGCTGTCTCTCACCCCAGCTAGGACAAATAAGCCATTTACAAAACTAAGATCACTGATGAAGCAGCAGAGAAAATTAAGTGAATTTCTCAAGGAAGTTCAAGAAAATCTTAAGATGAAAAGCATATAAAGACAGGAATAACTGACAACGAGATCCATTGTGTTCATCATCACTGCAGTGCTAACACCACATTGAAAATCAGACCATGAAAAGTATGTTCCATGTAAGCAGCAGCAAAGAGGCAGCAGATTCCAACGCAGCATTGCAGAATACTCCAAATAATACAGAAAGTACATGTCTGGCTGCACGTAATAGGAGAGCACTGTTATAATAAGCCTATGCATGCCACCCTCTTCATCTTCTGCTGGGGATTTGGAGAATACAAGGAACCCGAGTTTTACATACTGCCCCAATAGAACTCCATATACAAAAGTTGCATGGAATGTAAAGTACATGGAGTGCACGACCAAGTTGATGCAGACCTAGAAAGGTAAAACCTGGACTATTCACAGTTAAGTAATGTATGAAAGTACTTACTTTTTAATGGCTATTAGCTCTCCAGATTCAATGCTTCTCCCTAGCAGGACAGAGCCATAGGTCCCATCACCAAGCTGTCTGATGGTTGTGTACCTATTCATGATGAGGATACTTTAGCTGCAAGCTCATTTCAGTCCTTAGCGTTTCTCCTCCGACTGTAACCAGTTCTTTCTGTGGCAGCATAAATACAGAGCACTCAGGACAGTGTGAACAGTTGCAGGAATCATGTTTTCAAGACTTAGCCTTTGGTCTGAAAGCACAGAACATAATCCATTTGATTTCTGTACCCTTCTGAGATTGCTTGATTGCAGACTCCACTTCCTCCCAAGAGACAGTTCTTGTCAGCTATACACAAACACTTGCCTTGGTCTCTCACCAAAAAGGGACAGCCTGTGCCTGGACATAACCGGGTATGTTCCCCAAAGCCACTCTTACGCAAGCTAAAGGTACTTTACAGCAGCTTGCAGGCAGCTCTAATAGGAGACACCATTACCAAAAGCATAGGATAAAGTCTCACAGTTTGGAGAAAATAGTCTGCTATCAGAAAAAATGAAGCTTTATAGTAAGATAGGAGGGGATCTGTTCTAACCAAATTATCAGACATGTAAGTCACCATTTCACAAGTCCTGACTTTCCATAAGATCCTATGCTAAAGGGTACCATATGTCTACCCTTAAACAAAGAGTTCAGAGGAAGAGTATTATATCCATGCCAGGTGAGATCAAATGTATTTCACTACAGTAGCCCTAAGCATGAATCAGTCTTTAGAAGTAGTGGCTACCTCAGATTATCTATCTGATCCCTTGTCCTAACATTGCACAAACAAAAAAAATCATAGAACAGCTTGAGTTGGAAGGGCCCTTAAATGATGATCTGGTTCCAACCCTGCTGCCACAGGCAGGGTCACCTTTCAGTATCTGGGTTGCTCAAAGCCCCATCCAGCCTGGCCTTGAACCCTTCCAGGGATGAGGTATCCACAACTGCTGTCCTGGATAATAAAGGAAATAAGTTCTTATTCCTCATTTAATGTAACTGTTGCTGATATTTCCTATACTATCATTTAGAACAAACATGACCTATTCTATATAAATTAACCATTTATTAGGAATAAAACAGAATTCCTCTGAAATGAGAGTTTTGTCCCCACTTGCTCTTCTTCTCCATCTCTAAAATGACAGAAATATTAATGGCTGGTGACTTTTTCCTTCTGTAACCTGTATTTTTAAGTACATTTTCACAACCGTGATTATGTTGCTGGAACTATGAACTGATATGGAGGCAGAGCCACAATCCTGTAGATGCAAGATGTGTGAAGATCCTTTGTTTTCAGTCTTCTAAGCCTGTTAGCCTCACTAATACCGATACAGGAACAAAAACTAGGAAATACTTTAATACATCTTTTGACAATTTTACACACTGTGTATGAAAAAGAAACAGCGTGTTTCTAATTCCATCTCAGACATTGTGTGGTGTCTCAGACAGGCAGGAGGAATTTTTGTCTAGCAGTACCTGTTTCTCACACTACTAGAGAAAACCACAACTGGGCACCTCAGGGACATAATCCCACATTCTGTACTACTTGCCAAGGAACACAGATCCTGTCTGTAGGAACAGCACTCTGGGGTACCAGTTTCTTTTTGGCTGGTTTTCAGGCTGTGCACCTGCATAGCATAAAGCTGTGTTTAGGCAATGCTCTGCATCCAGGTTATAAAGCTTTAATCTGGTTACTCCAGTTGGTCAATAATTGGTTGGCAACTCAGAAGCCTTTGCTCCCAAGCCTTTACTCAGATCCTTGGCATAAAAATTCAAATAACACAGTGTCCTAGTCCAAAACTGTAATATTTACTAATATCCACACAAAGCATTTTAAACAGTAATTTTCAAATGAACACAGATGGGACTTGTGGAGTTTTCAGCACATACTCCCCTAATGACAGAGTTCTGATATCATAATTGTAACAGATGTGATGGCTCACAATTCACAGAATATTATCCTGTCCCTGGCTTACCATTCTCACATCCCTTTCAAGGAACTGTGACTGAAGAGTGGAGGAGCACCTTTGCCTCAAGTTTGATAACTACAGCAAACCTAAAGATGTTACATGATATTGCTTGTAATAATCACAAACAGCCCCCAGGGACAGATTGTCTGATATCTCTTGATCATAAAGTGGTGACCATAATTGCCTATTCCTTAGTGAGGATACTAATTCTAGCTCCTCTCCTTTTCAAGGCCACCGATTTTCACAAAACTTCTAAAAAATTATCCCTGTGAATCCAGCTCTGGAGTCAAACGTAACCAAAACAGAAAAATTAACTAAAATATTTTTGAGTCATAAAGGGGAGGTAAAGAGCCTAGAGAGGGGAAAAAAACTGTCAGAAAAACAGCAATTTCAGTGAGGAATGCATGTTAAAGCCAAGATGCACAGAAGTTAACACAGCTCCTATGGAAGCACAAATCCACCTGTGTGAAAATCCACTAAAAAAAACCTAACTGAAGTCTTTGGTTAACTGAATCAGCCCCATTTCTTGTTGAACTTAATAGGAAAGTTGTTTTCAAGAATCTACTGTACTTTGTCAAGATTTATGTTGTCATTATCACCATCTGCTCCCTCTCACCTACAACTACAGCAATAAACAAATCCCTTGCCTGCAGACTGTTTCACAAGTTGCACTGAAATCACTGTGAAGGGCACGAATCTGACACAGTTTGCACAGCAACATGTAAAACGTAGTCTAGGCTTCAGTCTAGAACTACAATCTATGCAAACTCACATCATTACAGGATACAAACTGCAAAAATATCTTGAGAGTGTGTTAATACTCCAGTAAAATGTAAAGACCTTATTTTCACCATATTTTAACACCGTGTTCAGACTAAACTACTTTCCCCTCGGAAACCAACCAGCAGAGCCCCTCTACCAGCAAGCCTAATTCAATGTTTCGAGACCCCTTTCTGACTGTAAGTACGATTCAAACTCATGATTTTGCTTATGTACCCTTTAAATAAGAATGCACTGAAGCGCCGAGAACTGAAAGCGAAAGGGGCTCACTGCCACAGCCGAGAAACGCAAGCAGTAAACAATCAGCATGTGCCTTTCTAAACTGCTCCCGAGCCGAGCCAATCACCCGAGGGCGTTGCCGCCAGGATGCGCAAGGAAGGGCGCGGTTCCGAGCCGAGGGTGTGCTTCGGTGCGGCCCCAGCGCCCGCCGTGCCCGGTGCAGAGGGCATGGGCTTCCCCGTGAGGTGCGGCCGCGGGCAGAAGGGCTCAGGGCAGCTCCCGGCTCCTTAGGAACGCCGGCTCCGGCCCGGCCCCGCTCCCGTGTCGGCCGCCCTCGCCCCTGGCTGTGCGGTAAGGCGGAGGCCCGGCCTAGCCGTGCCCGCTCCCGGCGGGACTCACCGCTGACGCGTCTTCTCCTGCGGCCCGGCCCGGCCCGCGCCGAGGCCCCGGATGGCGGCGCCGCCGCGGAGCAGCCGTGGC
>VYZS01022504.1:0-10655 GCA_013400695.1 Neodrepanis coruscans
AAAAAACCCCTGCTGTGTGTCTGTTTGGAGATGAGGAAGGTGGATGAGGCTGCAGGACTGGTGCTGACTCACTGGGCAGCACCTTGTTTAATAGAACACTGCACACAACAGATTTTCTTGTGGAAGCTGAGCATTTTCAGGTTTTCCTTCTTGCAAAGTGAAGCAAGAGATAAACCTTAATACAGCTTTTCACTTTATTTTTTCCCCCACAAAACAACTGCTGTGTGATCCCTTGTGACACTATTTGCTTCCTAGGCTCTCATGAGAACCTCCTAATTTTTAAAATGCCTGATTTATACAAGTTTAAACATTGTGTTAGGATAGCTGGAGATGTGATTTACCTTTCCCAAATGTTTTGATGTCTTCTGCCTGATGTCTCCCCAGCTGCTCATTTCCCCAGTGCCTGTCACTGCTGGAGAGACCCTGATCTCAGCCCCATCAAATATTCTGCTGCAGATCATGGATGCACAGAGAAAAAGTATGAAAAATTAAACTTCTATACATGTATATTATTAAATAACAGTTAATTTCTGTAGTAGAGTGCATAAGGCTATACATATAAAATTCACATGTTTGCAGTTACAGTGGATGTGGGTTTGTTTGCTTTTCTGCTCTGTGTTTTTGGCCTTTGTTTTAAAGAATTGAAAGTTTCAGTCTTTGCTGAATATCCTTTGGACAGGGCAGTGGGATTGGTGCAGGATCAGGTCATGAATGAATACCCAGAACTGTGAGCAACCTCCTGATGCTCCTCATCCTCTTACATCCCATCTCCTGCAAGTGCTCAAAGGTGGAAGGAGGTGGTAAAATGTGGATGTTGAAGCCCCAGAAATGCTCTCCTAAGCTTTTGGACACTTCTGTTTTAGAGAGCAGTTGTGTGCTTTCCAAAGCCCTCCTAAGTATTGATCACACACCATGGGGAAGTTTCAGAGCTATGGGTTGTTTCTCTAAAACTCCAGTGGATTCCTGTCCCAGCCAAGGGCCCAACCTGGTTCCTTGGAGAGGCTTCTTAGCAAGAGGTGTAGACATGACTGTGATTTTGAGTAAACCAGAATGCCTTTGAATTTGGGAAGTAAATGGACAGTCTCACTGCAGATTTTTTCCTGATTATCACCTTCAGAGCCTCAAGCAGATGAGTTTCACAGAATCCTAGAATAGTTTGGGTTGGAAAGGACTTTCAAGATTATCTCATTCCAAGCTCTCTGCAGGGACACTTTCCACTAGACCAGGTTGCTCAAGGCACCATCTAACCTGGCCTTGGANGGCCTTGACCAATTCCAGAGATGGGGCAGCCACAGCTTCTTTGGTTTCTTCTTCTTTAACACAAACATAGGGCACAGGAAGAGATTTCAATCGTTTCATTTTGTATTTCCTCTCATGGAAATACCTGCAATTTAATTATCAAGATTCTCTTCCCTGTGCATAGGAACCAAGGCCTGCTTTATTATTTTCTTTTTCTATTTCCTTTGCACATTATTCAGACATACCTTTGTTTCCTTTCAGAAGTCCCACAGGCTCTGAGGTCTATGGTCTTGCTCTTCTCTCTTTAGCCAGTGCCTTTCCTACTGCACTGTGCTTGTCATCCTTTCTAGAATCAATTAGAATTTAGCATTATCTCATACTTAGAAACAGGATTGTGTGTCCTAGTCCTGTTTATGAGGCATCTGGACTCAGAGTGTGTGCAGAAAGCAGTCTGGAGGTCCCCCTGTCCCCTGGGCACTCCCCTCACCTCCTGGCATTGACTATCCCTTTTCCTTTGGCTTCTGGTAACACCAGAAGGAGCTTTTGTGTTTCCTTGGTGGTGGCTTTATGGGCTTGAGATGCTTCTGGCTCCTTTAGCCCTATCCAGGTGCAAAATCCTTGTCCTGGGAGGGTTTGTCTTTTGCTTCTTTTCTCTGCCAGCAACAAGGAAACAAGGAAATTGTGTTTCAAAATCTGTGGTTCTTCCCAGGTCAGGGCAATAATTCATTCCTTGGAAGCAAGAGGTGGTTTTTGGGGTGAGGCAATGAGTGATCTCCACTGGTCTTTTACATGCAGATCACAGAACCATAGAATGGTTGTGGTTGCAAGGAACCTTTAAGACCATCTTGTTCCAACCCCCTGCCATGGGCAGGGACACTTCCCACTATCCCAGGTTGCTCCAAGCCCTGTCCAGCCTGTCAAACCGTGTCCAGGGACACTTCCAGGGATGGAAGCCCCTTGGCTGCCTCCCTCTTCCAACAGCTTTTGTGGAGGAAGACTTACGGAGCTGATGTCCCAGAGAGGCAGGTAGTTGTCATGAGTGGGTGATACCTCGATGGGCATCATCCCAAATTCCACCAGCCCCGTGATAAAGCCTTTGTAGTTGACTGAAGCAACATCTTCTGGTGGTTCACAAAGCTCCATTTCCATTAAGTTGCCATCCTGGGCAGACTGGGGCTGGTTATTTTGCCTTGCTGGCTTCACAACACTTGGCAAAGTTGCTTTTCTAAGCAGGCAGGGGTGACCTTGCACTTGCTGATTTGGTAGCCGGGCTCCAGTGCTGGCTCCCTGTGTGGCAGCTCATAAATAGCTCCAGTTCTCAGCTTCATTTCCCAGACCTGTTCACACCTTGCCAGAAATAATTACAACCTCTGAGACTGGGGTTTACTGGGCGAGGGGGAGGAGGGCCTAGAAAACCTGCAATCCATGGCTTTTTTTGTGAGCTGTCAACAATGTGGTGCTGCCAGTGGGATCAGGATCTCCCTTCTGGGGTATGAATCAGGCTGTGCTCATGCTCTCCTGGCCTCTGAGCACGAGGTTTCTTTCCCTTCTTCTATTCAGCAGCATCTTAAATTCACATCCCTCACCTGCTTTATTACCTCCTGATGTGTTTTGCCATCCCACACTCGGATAAACCTCTTCTGCTTTCCTTGGCTGCAAAACCACCTCTCCCTGCCATCTTCCTCCTTCTCCTGCTGGATTCATCCTTCCTCCCCATCCATGCAGAGGGACTTTGCTGCTTCCTGCCACGTTTTCTGAGCTCCTGGGAGCCGGTGCATCCTTCTGGAGCAGCGGATGGATCCCAGCGCTCCCAGTTTTCCTGGCATTCGCTGTGTGGAGCTGGTGAGGAAGGCTGGACTATTTTTAGTGTGCTCCACTCAGGGGGCCACCCACAGCAGAGTGTTAAAATCATAGTGAGGACACTGGGTGAGCTCTGCAGCCAAATGTTGATCTGCAAATTTCTGTTTTAAGAGTGAACCTCAAGGCAGTTCTTGGCCAGGCTCTGGAATGGTGTGTTTGGAATAAAGATTACAGCGAGGGGTTTCTCCCACAGGCCACACTGCTCTCATTTATTCTGAGGCTTAGCTTGGTAATTCAGTGTTGGGAGCCAACAGGGTGAAACGTGGGCACCTTAAGGAAGGTATTGGATTAGCATTGGCAAAACAAAATGTCACGTCAACTCCGTGACTTAAATCACCTCTGTAACACGAATATATTCTGCTGGATTTCATCTGGGAGGAGTTCCTGGGCTCTGTCCAAGGAAGAGGTGGCTCTGATGGCTGCAGAGTTGGTTTGGAGGTTTCTGGGCATTATCTGGTGATGAATGAGATGGTGCCAGATGATTTTGTGCTGCTTTGGCTTTTTCAAGTTGGTGATGGACAACCTGGCTGTTGGAAACCTTGCAATAAGAAATGAGATGAAGTATTCATTCCTGTTTTGTTGTTTTTGTTTTATTTTCTTGGTAGTAAATGATACAACTTCTTATGAGCTTGGGGGTTTGGAGGTTTTTTTTGGCTCTTGGAGGTTGTTACAAACTTGTGCCTTTCAGAGGCTGAACAGGGACAATTTTGAGTGGAAATAAAAGTAATTGGTAGCTAATATTTCTTTCAGTGTAGCATGGGAGAACCAGGTGGCTGAGACTTTGTGGGAACACATTCTGACTTCGATACAAGTTTGTGTTAATCAGATCTGAGTTCACTCGTATACTTTAGTTACATGTTCCAACACCAGAAGTCTTCTAAATACCAAATTTTGAGGATGTTATTTGCCAAAACTGCACACTTTAAGGGCAGATCCTGTTGGCAGGAATCTGAGGAGCTGTTGATGTCCCTCCTTTGTAACCCCATCTTCCCTTCCCTGGTTTTTCCCTCCTTAGAAGTCAAGCAGCAGTTGAGGAAACAGCAGAGCTCCTGAGTGTGAAGATCAGTGTGTCCCACTTGTATCTCAACAGAGCTGAATGAGTAAAAGGAAAACATCTTCCTTGTTTGGTTCTGGCATATCTTGGATCTTCTTTGTGTGTGTTCTTTGCTGCATCCTGCTTCTCTCTGGCCTTAAATCCAAGCTGCTGGTTCTGCCTTCTTCCTTCCTGTGCTGCCTTGTGCCTTGTTGGGTTGTTGGTTCTTCCCTCCAGCTTTGAAATGCTCCAGGTCTCCATCCCTCCATCCCTCTTGATGATACCAGTTTTCCCCAACCTCATTTTTTGGTGGAATATCTTCAGGGAACCTCCCAGCTGACTGGTGTTTCTGTCTTTCTAGATCCTCTCTGTGTTTCCTGATGTTTCCCATCCAGTCTTTGTTTAACTCTTTTGGTGTTCAATCTCCTATTTTAAAGCCTTTAATGCAGGAATTAACTCCTTGCTCTGTATTTATACAGCATTTAATGTTATGCCTTTGGTAGTACCTTTAAAATTGTTGTTTTGGTAGTTAACAATCTTGAGAATGCTCTCATCATACATATGTGTGTGTGTATACATATATATATATATGTATAAAATATATTTATAAATATAAAGGCCAGGGACAAAAGTTAAGATATTGCAGCCTGTTAACATTTAACAATCTCACAAATATTTAAAAAAACATCTATTTTTTCTGGTCCTACCTTGGCTCCTTTGGTAGTTATGACATCAGCTGCTTTGTGTATGGAAACTGAAATGATGAACTGTGATCTCACCAGATAAGAAGTGTTTTTGTAAAGCTGTGCATTCAGACTAATTCTGTCTGCTGTTGAATGTGCTGAGGATTTGTGATCCTCAGCAGGCATTTGACAGCTCTTAACTAGTTGTGCTCTGTCTTGTCAATCAAAATTAAACGCCCACCTCCCTCCTTCCTACTTTCTCTCTCTCTCTTCCAGCCTTTTTATTTAGGTTGGTCATTAAAATTGCTTATTACCATAGAAACGAGGAAAACCCGCCCCTTACTTTCCAGCTCTTCAGTGTGATATTCCTGGACTGACATCATGGGAGTTATATACATGAGGGTTTTAAAAAAAAAAAACCAAAAACCTGCAGTTAGGCAGAGTTGTCATTAATTCCTCCCTGTAATGGAGTTTTTCCTGTGTTTGCCATCCAAGGATTATGTCCCTCTTGACTTCCTGTGTGGAGAGGGCAAGAGGGGCATGAAGGAGTGACCCTGGAGTGGAGAAACCACCAGAGAAGACAGAGCTGGAGAAGAAAATGGATCTGTGGGCTGGAACTGGTGGGAGGATGAGTTGAGGGGATGGGTTGGCAAGAAATCACGTGCATGACGTTGATCGTTTCAATATTGGTTTTCATCCTCCCAGGGCTGCCTGGGATGCTCTGGAAAATGGGCACAATATGAATATTTCTGGAAAACTGGACCAGCAGGTTTCTCCATGTAAGGACCTGAATCCCCACTTGGCAGGATGGGATGTGCCATGGCTTAACTTGCTCTGAAAAGTTTAAATGATTAGTGTTTTTTTGCTTGTAAAGGCAGTTTAAAAGCACTTGACCCAAGGCTGCATGAAAGTGATAGAAACTCTTCCCTTAGGAGCCATGAGTGCTGGACTCTGTGTGCTGGACAAATAATGCTGTTNTTTTTGGTGGAATATCTTCAGCTGACTGTCATGCTGGTGTTTCTGTCTCTCTAGATCCTCTCTGTGTTTCCTGATGTTTCCCATCCAGTCTTTGTTTAACTCTTTTGGTGTTCAATCTCCTATTTTAAAGCCTTTAATGCAGGAATTAACTCCTTGCTCTGTATTTATACAGCATTTAATGTTATGCCTTTGGTAGTACCTTTAAAATTGTTGTTTTGGTAGTTAACAATCTTGAGAATGCTCTCATCATACATATGTGTGTGTATACATATATATATATATGTATAAAATATATTTATAAATATAAAGGCCAGGGACAAAAGTTAAGATATTGCAGCCTGTTAACATTTAACAATCTCACAAATATTTAAAAAAACATCTATTTTTTCTGGTCCTACCTTGGCTCCTTTGGTAGTTATGACATCAGCTGCTTTGTGTATGGAAACTGAAATGATGAACTGTGATCTCACCAGATAAGAAGTGTTTTTGTAAAGCTGTGCATTCAGACTAATTCTGTCTGCTGTTGAATGTGCTGAGGATTTGTGATCCTCAGCAGGCATTTGACAGCTCTTAACTAGTTGTGCTCTGTCTTGTCAATCAAAATTAAACGCCCACCTCCCTCCTTCCTACTTTCTCTCTCTCTCTTCCAGCCTTTTTATTTAGGTTGGTCATTAAAATTGCTTATTACCATAGAAACGAGGAAAACCCGCCCCTTACTTTCCAGCTCTTCAGTGTGATATTCCTGGACTGACATCATGGGAGTTATATACATGAGGGTTTTAAAAAAAAAAAACCAAAAACCTGCAGTTAGGCAGAGTTGTCATTAATTCCTCCCTGTAATGGAGTTTTTCCTGTGTTTGCCATCCAAGGATTATGTCCCTCTTGACTTCCTGTGTGGAGAGGGCAAGAGGGGCATGAAGGAGTGACCCTGGAGTGGAGAAACCACCAGAGAAGACAGAGCTGGAGAAGAAAATGGATCTGTGGGCTGGAACTGGTGGGAGGATGAGTTGAGGGGATGGGTTGGCAAGAAATCACGTGCATGACGTTGATCGTTTCAATATTGGTTTTCATCCTCCCAGGGCTGCCTGGGATGCTCTGGAAAATGGGCATAATATGAATATTTCTGGAAAACTGGACCAGCAGGTTTCTCCATGTAAGGACCTGAATCCCCACTTGGCAGGATGGGATGTGCCATGGCTTAACTTGCTCTGAAAAGTTTAAATGATTAGTGGTTTTTTGCTTGTAAAGGCAGTTTAAAAGCACTTGACCCAAGGCTGCATGAAAGTGATAGAAACTCTTCCCTTAGGAGCCATGAGTGCTGGACTCTGTGTGCTGGACAAATAATGCTGTTTTCATTTGGAGCAGAATTGCTCCATGTGAGACAAATGTTCTCACTTTTTTTCCCCCTCAGCTTAAAAGTCACTGAATCACATGAATATTAGTTTAGGTAGTTCTGTTTTTTTTTATAAATGGCAAGAGTAATCGATCAGACTGAAATACTTGACTGCAGCTCCCAGCATTGCTCTGCATAAGTCACTGTGTTTTGCTCTTTTGTTGAATTATGGGAACTTGGTAGAACATGGAAAATGATACAGATGGTGAAGGAGTGACTTTCCTTGGACATGATGGTGGGACTGGAGGGATGGAGCTCTGAGCAACCTGGGATAGTGGAGGGTGTCCCTGCCCAAGGCAGGAGGGTTGGAACGAGATGAACTTCAAGTTCCTTTCCAACTCAGAATTCCATGATTCTCTGATCCTCTGCTGTTTGTGCTTTTCTGGGACCTCTGAACATGCTGAGGTGTGACATTCATCAGACAAGAATGGGCAATCCTGGTGCTAGAGAAGGTTGGTGTGTACTTTAGCTGAACTCCAGGCATTTATCTCTGCTTTTAGGTTTTTCTAATAGATTAAAAAAAAACCAAACCAAAACAAAATGCATCCATGAAACCCAGAAAAAAACCCTCCCAAGACTGTTGAACGTTGACACATAGAGTTTCTGTTTAGTTGCCAATGTGTAGATGTCACCCAGTGCACTGGTGCTTCATATTGATGCCTCCTTAGATCCTGAAATGGTTTGGCGTGGAAGGAACCTTAAAGTTCATCTTGTTCCACCTCTCTGCCATGGGCAGGGACACCTTCCACTATCCCAGGTTGCTCCAAGCCCCATCCAGCCTGGCCTTGGACACTTCCAGGGCTGTGTTAGAGGAGGAATAGAATTTGTCCAAGGAGCCCTCCATCTCTGCAATGACAGTGCAGGTGCTTCATGTGTCACTGTGCAGTGATTACAAAGAGAGGATTTCTGCCTCCTCGAGAAATCACAACATATCTTGATGTTTGGAAGATCTCCAGGATGGAGATGTGGACTGTCCCTGAGTTAGCTGGATGTGGGATTTTCATCACTCTGTCCGTAGCAAGGTTTGTATGTTGGGAAGAAGAATTTTGACCCTTGGCCAGAGAAATAACGAGGAAGAAATGCTGTGTGATGTAGCATGAGAAGGTGTTGCCGAGCAACATCTTAAAATTTAAAGGTCTTATTTACCTTGTCTTTGAAAGCTGGTGCCTGGTTCTGTACTTTGACTTAAAGGCTCTTAATGATTATTTTTCCCCATGTATTGGAGCTTCTGCTGTTGGTTTTTAAGTGTGTTGAAATGGACTGTTGTTCATCAAAGAGGAGGAAAGGGTAATTGGGTGGTTTTCCTCAGGGTATGAAAGCTCAAGGCAGGAGCTCTTTCAGCATCTGCTGCTGCTCTCTCCAGCCCAGTGTCATCCCATGTGATTGTACTTTCCCCACCACCCCATCACGAGGAGGATTAGAAAGCTTTGATGATTAGTCTGGGAGACTGAAATGGTTTGTGTGATGATGCTCCTCCTGCTTAAAACAAGCCAAAAATATCAGCAGTTTGATGAAAACACTTTCTTTGAGGAATAATTGCTGTAAAATGTCTGTAATACTTTTATTTCCTTACTTTGCACAGTGTAAAAGTGCCTCTACCCGAGTTGCCTAAGCCATTCTTCCTTTCTCTTTTATTTTTTTTATTAAACCATAATAAGCTGCATTAAAACCATCTTAAATTCCTTCTGAAGTATTAGTTCCCAAATTTGGACCAAAAAAAAATCAACTGTGAAAGTGTGTGTGTGGGAAATGTGTTTATTATGTCATTAGAGTTTCCAGAGTCATCTGAGGTACTGGATCCTTGTGGATGCTGTTCCTGGTGAGAGCAAATGGCCTCCAGTTGTACCAGGAGAGGTTTAGATTTGGTATTAGGGAAAATTTCTTCACTGAAAGAATGGTCCAGCATTGGAACAGGCTGCCCAGGGCAGTGGTGGTGTCACATCCCTGGAAGTGTTCAGGAGTCCAGTGCAGGGTCCACTGGGTTGTCTCAGTTTCATGATTCTATCTCAGCAATCCCTTTAGTTGCACAGGCTTTCTTTTTATAGGCAATGTAGGAAGAATGCTGACAGGTCCTTTTAGCTGGCTAATACTGATTATAAAATATGAGCTCACTGAGCAGGAAGAAATTACAATAATGTGACATCAGAAATTGCAGAAAATAAAAACTCCTTGCTGTGTTTCACTGGGTATGCCCTGATGTTTGAACCTTGCAATTAAAGTGAAGAAGTGCTTCTTCCTTTTCTTTTTCTCTGTGTGTGTAACATTGTCAACAGACACTGTGGAGGCCCAAAGCAAAGCTTCCCTAATCTATCTATATGTGTCTTTAACAAATTCACAGGGTGTGAAAACTCCCAAAGGCACTTGAATCTAAAGGCTAAACCTCAGCCTTGGGAATCCCTGAGCTTCAGACTGGGGGGAACAGAGCAGATAAAAGCCTCTCTGTGTTTTTTACTTCTGATTTTCATTCTTTTTTTCCTTTTCTCTGAACAGAGACAACACTGCTGAGACAGGCCTTGGGTTATTGCTGCTGGTGCTGAACAAGTGGCTCCACAACGCAAGGGAATAAAATTGTGGGTGAGGTGCTTTTTCCTTTTTTCTTTCTTTGATAGTCCTTCCCATTTCAGGTTTTTTTTTCCTTTCATTTTGGTTGTTTTTCTCCACATCCTTTCAACACATTGAAGAGTCAATATTGTAGACTCACCCTCTGGAGTGTGTAGGAATATTGTGGGCTCAGCACTTGCAGATGTTCACCTCTGGATGGTTTTTTGGCTCTTGCAGTGGTTTCCTTGTTTTAACTAGTTAATATTGGGTGATCTCCATCCAATTTCTTCCCCTGCCCTGTGATTTTGGCTGTTCATTGAGCTCACTTTGAGTTGGGCTCTCTGGCCAGAGAATTACTGGGTGTTCTGTGCTAGGAACAGATGGGCAGTGAAAGTTCCATTTTTCAAGGTGTAACAGGCTGTGTCTGTGAAACCTCTGGAGTTCTTTAGCAGCAGAAAGAGTTTTCTTAAACTGCACCTGTTTTTCCCACCTGGAATATCATTAAAGGTAATTTGGATCGTGGCTGGAATTGTTGTTTCATGTGCTCCAGCTTAATAGGAGGAAATAAGTCTTTACTTGGGTATTTTTGGTTTGGTGTCTGCTGCTTCTTTTTAGAATGTTATTCTAGAATTNTCTTAAACTGCACCTGTTTTTCCCACCTGGAATATCATTAAAGGTAATTTGGATCGTGGCTGGAATTGTTGTTTCATGTGCTCCAGCTTAATAGGAGGAAATAAGTCTTTACTTGGGTATTTTTGGTTTGGTGTCTGCTGCTTCTTTTTAGAATGTTATTCTAGAATTAGAAAAAAAAAAAGTTTTTTATATATTTACCTGAGTCAACTGGTTATCTTGCACTTATTGAAGAAATCACTGTCTTTGAAACAAGTCCTTAAAAAGGATTTTTTAATTAAAAAAAAGAATTAATTAA
>VYZS01022507.1:0-15771 GCA_013400695.1 Neodrepanis coruscans
GGGCTGTGCCGGGGCTGTGCCGCCCATGGGCGCTGTGGCGGCCCCGGACGCGGATCCCGCCGGCCGCGGTGCCGAGCCTGGAGCCGCCGTCCCGCCCGGCAGCCCCCGCACTCCCTCCAGCCTCTGCAGCAGCCCCGGGCTCGGCTCCGGCTCCGGCTCCCTCCCGCCCGACAGCCTCCAAGCCTTCGCCGGGCTCGACTCGCCCAGCATCCAGTGTGACAGCCTGGAGTGTCCCCCCTGCTCCTGCCGCTGCCGCGGGAGCGTTGCGGGCTCTGTGGGGCTCAGCGAGGACAGTCTGCAGCCTCTGTGCTCCGGCCGGGGGTGCTCGGGGGCGCTCCCGGCATCCAGGGACCTCTCGGACAGCCTGGAGTCCTTCATGCAGCACGACAGCCTCCAGTCGCTCTCCAGCCTGTGCCTGAGCTCCTCCAGTATCAGCGGGGATAGCCTGGAATCCCTTTCCAGCCCGAGCCTCGGGGCCACCAGCCAGCACAGCGATCTCGAGTTCCTCGGTCCCTGAGCCCGCCTTCCTTTTCCCACACAACGCCCTCGCCCTGGATCGCTTCCAGCTGCTCCGCGAGCTTCCACGTTTGTGCCCTTCCTACACAAGGAGAGGTTGTTCCAGCTGCACCCCGTGCAATAACCTCAGACCTTACTGTCCGCAGCTGCCATTCCCAAATTAAGTGCTTGAGGAGGGCAGATCGTTATCGCAGTTTGTCAGCGGTTAAGAATGGAAGTGCGTGGTCCCCGGAGGAATCCCAGCTACCTCTCTGATCTCTACGAGAACATGGTAAGGGCTGAAGGAGCGCGGGGGCAGCAGCCCCCAGCAGTCCAACCAAGTAGCAGCAGGACCTTTGGGAGCAGCCCCCCGGCCAAGGTGAGCCCCCATCCCAACCACCCTGGGAGCAGCTCATCCTCCAGCTGCGATCCAGTTCTGCGGCCCATCATCCGCCGCCGAGCGAGGTCTTTGCCCACATCACCCGAAAGGAGGAAGAGAGCAGCAATGGAGTGTCAAGTTCCTGGCTGCCAGGGCCGCATGAACCGGGTGAGGTTTGCTGATGCTTTGGGCTTGGAGCTCACTCAGGTGAAAGTCTTCCAGTCTGGGGAGGATCCATCCATCCCTTTGCACGTCCTTTCCAGGCTCTCCATAAACTCAGACCTCTGGTACAGCAACTCGAACTTGGAGTTTACTATGCAGTGCTTTGTCCCTGACTTCCAGCAGCCTGCAGACTGTGCGGATTTCTCCTCCCGACTCCAGGAGCAGCAGGTGTGTCTTGAACGAGTGACCAGCTCCGACCTGGGGCTCAGTGGCTCCATCCAGGTTCTCAATGTGGCTTTTGAGAAGCGGGTGTCTGTCAGATACACCTTCAACCAGTGGGAAAGCCTCCACGAGGTGTGTGCTCAGTGGCACAGGAGCCTCCCCGAGGGAGATGGGCAGGAGCAGGTCGATGTTTTCACTTTTTTCCTTCCCGTGCCTCCTTTCCTCCTCCAGCTGTGCTCTGTCGTGCAGTTTGCAGCAAGGTACCAAGTCAACGGGCAGGAGTTCTGGGATAACAACAGAGGGAAAAACTACACTCTGACCTGCAGGACTCACCCCCTTAAGATGCCGAGGGAGTGTGAGGAGAGCTGGATCCACTTCATCTGAACCGAGGAAGTGGGTGCAGAGCAGCTTGTCAGTAGTCTTGGTGCCACTCTGTTCCTTGGCATGGCTCTCTGCTCCTATGGCAACAGGCTTCTTTTTGGAATGTGCCAAAGCTGGAGAAGTGTCCCAGGGCTGGGGAGCAGCCAGTGACTTGTGTGATCTGTTCTAAACTTTCTGGGAAGTTAAAAGGGCCAAAATCTTTATTGAGATACATTTGTAGGAAGCCCATGTGATTTCTGGTAGTGTGTGAGCAGAATGGTTCCAAGGAATGCTGTCAGGCTACCAGAGAGTAAAGCAACACATTTCTTGTTCTTAGTAATACTCTAGGTTGCTTAGAATATTTCTAACTGGTCTCTTTTACCATTTTGTACTGTGTGTTTTCTAAATGGACACTGTGGCTTTACTGGTTTCATTTCTAATTTTGTTTATATTATCTCACCAAGTCTGGGCACTATTCCATTTATGCATAATTTGGATGGCAGCCACTATAGAGAGTACTTGTATTTATATATATGTGATTAAGTCTGTAGCCATGTTAAATATTTCCATTAACATTTGGTTTGCAAATTAAATGTTACTACGAGCAGAACATCCATGAAAATGTGCCATCAGCCCCTCTGTTTCCCTTGAGGGGGAAAAAAAAAGGTGCCTTTTCTTATTTCCAGTGTTTGTAGCAGGAGTGATTCTTATCAAAGTGTGTGTAAGGCAGATCTGCCTGAGGAAGTTCTTATCTTTTTCAGGTTTAAGCAGTGGTGAAGAAATTGTCCTTTCCTGGTGCACCTGTATTTACTGAGGGAACCAGAGCAGTTTTATATTTGTGTTGCCACTGCACTGAAGATCTCAAAGCACTACATGAATGCTCGTGATTTCACCACTGTTACTGGTGAAATTATAAATCAAGAAATGATTCATAACTGCATGGAAGGTTTAGCTTTATATGGTAGCATAACTTTTCAGAGGTGGCTGGCTGGAGGTATCAAAACAGCTGCTTTTTTAGGACTATGCTGTGAAAATCAGGCCATTTATTTGGGCCTCTTATTTTGGATTGGTGCTTATTTATTCAAATCACAAGTTGTCTTCAAAATCAAAGTTGTAAGGAACACAGGGCCAATTATATCTTAGTTGAAAAAGTCTACTGAGGAATTCTGGAAGTGCAGAAATGCCAAGAAAATTAATTTGTCTGGCAACTTAGTGTTGCTCCTTTGTTGTGGTACCCATTTAGCAAAGCTGGGATTGCAAGTGAAGAAGCTGCCTCATTCCATTAGTTTTTGGCTTTCAAAGGAACCAGAGTCATGAATGAGGATTCTGAGAGCTGCTGAGCAGCTCTTGTAGATTATGCAGAAAATTCAATCCTGTTTGGAGCCATTGGGAATTGACTGTTTGTCTGCTTTGTGCAGGAGCCCTGTGAGGTTGAAAGGTTGAAGTTGAAATGGTTTTGAAGGAGGAGCTGAGGCTGAGGTGTGATTGCCAGAGGGGAGAGTGCTGCCTGTTTTCAATGCACCTGCCCTGTGTTCTGTGTCTGGGTTAGAGCAGTGACCATGACCAATCTGGCAGCAACTCTTGTCTTTTAGAAAAATCAGTGCAGGGAAATAAAAGTCTGGTCTTCCTCATATGGCACAAAAAAGGAGAGCTCTGTGAGAAGGGGCACTGTCTGACTGCAAGGAGTTCTGCCTCCTGTGGTGGCCTTCCCATGACTGAGTGACAAGACAATATAGGACATACAATATCTGCACCAGTCAATCTCTGTTCTTCCCAGACAGTGGAGATGTTTTCCCTGTAGTCAGACTGCCTGTGGTGTGACAAAGTGCATCATCTCTGCTGAGTGCAGAGAGAACACTGGGGGACAAGTGCTGCCGTTCTGGAACTCAGCATTAGTGCAGATTGTGCCAAATCATGCCAGAGCCTGTAGGTATCAAGTGAGCTGAGCTGAAACACACCTTCCCTGACTGCAGAGGAACCTTTCTTGGCAGGGGCTCAAATTGTGTACAGTTCCTTAGATGAAATGTGCTGACTTGGGGAGTTCCAGTAAAGTTTATTAAAGGCCCTGGAATCAAAGTTAGAGCTTGTCAGTGAAGTAAGAAGAAAATGAACATGCACACACACACACACAAGCAGCTGTGCTGAATAAAGTGCACCATTTTGAAGTGTTGTTCCCCCATCCTTTTCTCTCCCAAATTACTGTATTTCTTCCATCAGCAACCACAGGACACCATAAAAATCCCTCTGGTGTTTGACAGCAGTTCACAAGGGGTGTTGCTGGAGCTCAGAGCAATACTTGTCTTCCTGGCAGAAAGATGCAGTCTCCTGGGAGAGACTCATGTGCTGAGTGTTGTCCCAGGCAAGGGCAGATGATGTAAAGCTGAGGCTCTCAGTGTAAAGCTGATGCCAGAGGTCCCACAGAGTTTGAGTGAATGTCTCAGCAGTCCCAGTTGGGCTTGTATTGTCTTCCTTCCGCTGCCTCTCAGGGTGTTGGCATGTGCAAAATCTTGAATACTAAATATTAAGGCATTATTCCAAGCTTCCCTTTGCTCTCTGTGCTTGTCTTGCACTGCTGGAGGAGCACTGGCAGCAGCAGCTCCTGAGAGGAAGTTCTCTGGCACTGCTGGCTGTCAGTGGAGCAGCTGAACCCAGAGAGAGCTCTGGGTTAAGCTGTTAAACGTTCACACCACTGCTGGCACCTGTCACAGCAGAGATTAAATTTGCACTTAGCTCTTCTTGTCACATTCAGGAAGCTTCTGGTTGACAAAAATGGGATTAAGCCATTAGGTAGTGGTAATATGCACCTGTCATAAAGGTAAACCTATGAACACCTTTGTATCTTCTCAGGACAACTTGACTGCTTGCACTGTGTTCAAATCAAGCACCTCCCTTATAATGAGGATTTTGTAGAAGTGGATTCTTCACAAGGGTTATTGCACTTTTAAAAACATGTATTTTTTTATTGTCATACAATAAATGAATGTCTGGTAGCCCACTGTTTCAAGGTTCTTCCAAGCATGTTTTTTGAACATATGAAACCCCTGTAAATGAAAAAGGGGCTGTCTTTCATGATTAAATGTCTTATCCAGAAGAAAGTACCTTACATAGTGTATCAGAAAAGCACATATGCTGGACAGGAGGTCTAGGAGTTGTAAAATTGCAAAGTATTTAATTAATTTTAAAAAGCAATAATAAAACTGTGGTTATTGTAATACAAGAGATTGAAATAAAAGCTTTTCACAATTTTGTGTTGTTTTTGTCGATGGAACTCCTTTTAAGAAAACTCATGAGTTGTCACAGGGCAACACTTAACACATTCATTTCTGAGCCTCATTTTTCTGTGTGTGCTCTCAGTTCTCATTGTTTCAGTCTCTGCTCTCAAACCAGCTTCTTCCCACTGACAGGTTTCTTGAAAATATTTCCACATGTGGCATGTTAAGATCATGTCCATCTCTGCAGTGACTGATTTATCCATCTCCATCAGGGTCAAGCATGTACTGGATACAGTTCAAGATTTGAATAATCTGTTGCCGGGTTTCTCCTGAAGCAAAATGAAGACATTTAACTACAAGACATAATTAATAAAGACATATATTGCCAGTTACTTTTTAATCAGTGTTAATAACTTCCACACTGCATTGTCAGAGTTGCTTGGGGGAAAGATGATAATTGCAAGTCACAGTTTAAATACGTGGGAATGTCTATATTTTAAAATGTCAATATCCCTTTTTATTACAAAGTATACAGATTGTTATAAGTATGTGCATGTAGATGCATGAAGGAGGGTGCTTTTAGAAAGCAAGTGATTATAATATCTTGTCTTTATGACTCTTGTTTTCCATTATCCTATCCTAGATCTGAATCAGAACTAGCAGTAAAATCTTAATAACTTTGCCAACTAAAACACAGTATTAAGCATCACCTCCAAAATAAATTATCTACACAGAGTGTAGATTAGCCAGGAGACCAGCAAAGGATAAAGACAGTGGTCTTTGATTTTAACAAATCACTTGAAAACACTGTGAATTTTCTTTAGCCTCAGGGTGGGGATGTGTGTAAGATAATGTAGGAGAAGGACTGTTTTTATCTGCAAATATCCAACCCTCAGGTTTACCTTACAGGTTGTTAGTCCTGTTTTTAATAGAGGTGTTATTTTTACATTTTGTTTCATAGTTTCTTTGTGGGGTTTTTTACAAAGAAAAAAATTAAATTCCAACTTGTAATGATAGCAATATGCACATAGGGTCAGCTCTTATGTGGTGCATTGTCAGTGCCCAGTACAATCTCCACGTACTTCACAGCTGCTGAAGACTCAGAACAGCAAATCTAAGGGATTTGGCAACCCCAGTGTAACGTTAGCACTGACTTCTTGCCTGGCTTGGCTTTCTCCTTGTGATCTCAGACCTGCAAGTATTCCAGCTGACACTTGATATTAAAACTGGTGGCAGCGAACACTCCTGACCCTTCTGAGTCCCCCATACAGTGGCAGCTGTGCCAAAGAGGGAATATCTTGGCCAGCACAGTGTTTACCATGAGCTCTGTTATGGAGAACAAGTTCTGCTGCTGTAGTGAAGAAAGGTCCCTGTACAGTGTTACCCTCTCCTGCAGTTTTCCTCCTGTTTTCTCTGGAATCTTTCAGTGTAGTCGCCGTGTCTGTGGCCCGAAGAATTTCACTGTTGTGGTCTGTTTGACGAAACTTCTGCTCTCTGTTGACGTCCCTTCTGCTAAACCAAAAATAGACTGATATTAAAGAAAGGGAAATGTCCTGAAATAGTCTGGGCCAATGTGAGGGCAGTTAATGCTGCAGTAAATTTGCTTTAGAACATTCCTCCTGCAGAACGCCCAGCGCTGCTCACTCAGTGCAGACACTCCAATTCTCACACCGCTTGTCATTTTCTTGCATTACAGTGACATCTGGTGGTATTTTAAATACTTTCCGTACAATTTTTTTTTTTTTTTGAGAATTTATCTTTCTTATTTTGTTTTTGTCAGTGGTATTTATTTACAATGGCTGCAGGTTTTCCCGCTGTGTAAGGTGGTTTCTCTCTTAGATGCTCCACTATTGCTGCTTATTCCAGGTATGAACAGAGATGCTTCTTGATACTCCACTGTATGTGAGATTCGTGATTAATTTTATTAAATGCATTTGTGATACAGCGATAGAGACACCAGTATATAGATAAAACAGCAATAGATACACCAGTACAGGTAAAGCCCCACCTTGGAGCTGCTGGTTTCCATTTAAACACATTACCCAGTACACTGTTAGATTCCATTTAAGCAGATTATCCACTGTTGGATCCCACTAAAGCACATTATCCCCTTCCCCCGGTATAACGAACCCTCATTTATCAGCCCTTTCCCCCCGCAAGTCTGGACCCGCCTGTTTGTACCCACTCGGGCACTCGGTGGCGGTGAAAACATTCCTGAATTAAACACACGACTGAATTACACTGTTTTAGCCAACTCTTTGCCCACAAACCCCCGTCAGGGGGCTGAAATGTGTGTTTAAAGCACATTTTGTGCGGCGGCGGCGGCGGGGTGCTCAACGAGCCCGCGCTGAGGCGGGGGCGGGTCCGCGCTGAGGGCGGAGGGGCCGGGCCGGGCCCTGTGGGCGCCGAAATTCCTGAGGGAGATTCCCGAGGGACATTCCTGAGGGGAATTCCCGCGGCTCCCGGTGTTTGGAGGCGGACCCTGAGCCGGGAAAGGGGAGTTGTTCCATCCTCTGCCTTGTCCGAGCCGCCCGGGGGACACGAGAGCCGTGAGGTGCCAGCACAGGCCTCGGCGGGGCCGGTCGCGTTCCTGTGTTGGAAAAAAGAGTTAAAAAGTTTTCTCTCCCTGTAGGTGTTATTTCTGTGTTGCTTGGCAGTGCATGGAAGGTTAGTCTGTGTTGCTGTGGTGCAAAAGTCCCTCCCCACCTCCCATCATTATGTAATTTCTGAGGTGGGGAGACCAAAAGTGCACGTTGTTGAACGAGATTAATTGGTGCAAAGCACGAACAAGTTTGTTGCTTTTTTTTCCCCGTGTTAAAAGCAAAGAAAATACTTGGCCTGCCCCTCAGTATTAAGGCACTGTTTTCAGAAAGCTCTTTTATCCATATCTTGCTTTTTGCTGGCAACAGTTACCCTGGAGCCCCTCCCTCACTGTGTGTAGAACTCCCTGTGTGCATTTATCATATTTTGTTTAGTGATTTCATCAACCATTTTATGGAATTCTGCTGTTCTGAATAACCTGCACTGACCATCTTTGTGCTCATTTCTTGCTGGAAAACCCTGAGAGTCCTCAGGCCCCTCTGTGCCTCCAACCACCAAACCCATCGTTCCTTCCACTCTTTTTCATTTTCAGCAATTAGTTTATCCATGTAAGGAAATGTTCTTGTATCCCCCCAGTTAGTTTAAATTCTTAACTAGCATTTATACCAGTGGCCCATTTTGGAATTTGTAATGTATTTTGGCTGTTTGACCTGTTTGTGAAACCTGTGTGAAGTCTAAGGGATGATTTTTTTTCCATTTTTACACAGTTGGTGGATTGCAAAAATGACAGCCAGGAATGAGCTGCAGGTATGTGCTGGTGGGCCAGGATGTGAGTTAATTTTGTGAGTTAAAATGTTTTAATTACTGGCTTAAAACACTTTTTTGGGTGCTCAACTGCAAGGAAAACCTGCAGCATGAAATGCCACGTGGGGGGAAAAGATTGTCCAACACCACAGGTTTGTGTGGAGTAGATGGGTGGAAAGTAAAAGGAACTGGGAGTTGTTATTGATGGAAATAAATCAGCTGAGGTGATGCTTAAAATCAGAATGTTGGCATCTGGATATAAGTAAATAGGGAGGCAAAATAGCTGTAACCTGGAAATGTCAAATATTAAATGTACCAAGGAAAGGGCATTAACACCATAAACATTTTTGTAGGAATTTAGTTGTAAAACGAGGGAGGAAAATCCAGATGAGGAAAGCTGGCAAATAATTAAAAGCTCAGAGCAGAAGAATTTGCATGATTAGTGTGTTAAATGTGTTGGGTTTTAATTATTTTGTTTGCCTGAGTGCAACAGATGGCTGTGAACTCTGTCTCAGTGTTTAGCTGACAGTAACACAATTGCTTTGCTTTGTTTTTGACAGTTTGAGAAGTTAATTGATGAAGCTGCAAGGAAGAAAGATTTCCAATGCTTAGAACAATTCCTGGCCACAGAAGACTCTGAGAATGGCTCTTACAAGTGCAGCAAACAGTTTGTCAGCAAATTGGACAAGCTGCTGTGTCGGGTAATGGAATCACTGCTCAGACCACCCACTGCCACTGCAATGGCCTCAGAAAGGGTTTCCCCCTTGGCTTGGTTCATACCAGCCCTGAAATAAAATTTAGCAATGAAATCTCTCCTTTGAGCTGCAGTTGAGAACAAAAAAAAGGCATCTGGTTGATTAAATTGGGGTTGGTCTGGATCTCCACACTGAGGCTTGTGTTGTGATTTTGGTTTCAGGAACTTGACAAGCAAGAAGTGAAAAGCATTTCTACTTTGCTGAATGCTCTCCAGAAATGTGGGGGGAGAATCAGCATAGCAGGAGAAGAAGGGCTCCCAGCAATGATAAAACAGGGCCTTGTTGGAAGGATAAGTAAAACCATAAAACATTCATGAACTTCTAAATAAATATGTAAAAATTAATCAAGTGCATGAGCAATGCTTCAGTAAAGCTCAGTGTTTGATCTGGTCCTTGATTGTTTCAGAATTAATTTCCCATAACTTTATAACAAATATTGATCCCATTGGGATGTTCTTTGTTGAGTGACCCCTTGTAAAGTGATGCTGCTCTGTCACAGGGAGGGTTTGCAAATTGTGCAATATATAATGAATGTAGATATGCTTACAATCACAATGAGATTACATATTCTCATATGAGTTTGCTGTACTGAGTCAGGAATTAGCATTTCCTGCTGCCATTTAATATTTCCCTTGTTAATTCTCAGAGCAGTGATTTTGTACCTGCTCTGTGACAGATTCCAGTGCTGTTCTGATCATTTGTGTTACTCCAACCTGCATGTCAGGAGCATTAATCATCTGGGACTCCTGAGTACACTGAACTAGAGACACCATTTCCTTGCTGCTCTCACCACACATTTCACTGAAGAAAATGAATGGCAGTGTCAGGTCACTCAATTGCCTTCTAAACTGTTTTAATAATAAAAAAACCCCAGTGTGGTGGACACTTTATGATGATATTCACACCTCCAAACAACACTCAGCCATTATCCAAGCTCATCTCTTGTCTGTGATGGCCAAGTATTTCCAGTTTTTATGTTAGGAAGTCCTGGAAATTTTTTTAACTGAGTGAAGAATTTCAGTCTGGGGATAAAAAATGCTCAGCACATTGGTAATTCTGCTGTTGTTCTAAACTTCTTCTATATTCTAAGTATAATACAAACTATTGTCCTTTTCCAGCCTATTAAAATATATTTGTTTTCCCTTTACATGGTCAATTGGTTTGAAAAGTTAAAAGGACTTTTGATCCTGAGAGGAGATGAAAAGGATGAAATGCTTACAAGTCTGGCTGAGGANATGAGTTTGCTGTACTGAGTCAGGAATTAGCATTTCCTGCTGCCATTTAATATTTTCCTTGTTAATTCTCAGAGCAGTGATTTTGTACCTGCTCTGTGACAGATTCCAGTGCTGTTCTGATCATTTGTGTTACTCCAACCTGCATGTCAGGAGCATTAATCATCTGGGACTCCTGAGTACACTGAACTAGAGACACCATTTCCTTGCTGCTCTCACCACACATTTCACTGAAGAAAATGAATGGCAGTGTCAGGTCACTCAATTGCCTTCTAAACTGTTTTAATAATAAAAAAAAAACAGTGTGGGGGACACTTTATGATGACATTCACACCTCCACACACTCAGCCATTATCCAAGCTCATCTCTTGTCTGTGATGGCCAAGTATTTCCAGTTTTTATGTTAGGAAGTCCTGGAAATTTTTTTAACTGAGTGAAGAATTTCAGTCTGGGGATAAAAAATGCTCAGCACATTGGTAATTCTGCTGTTGTTCTAAACTTCTTCTATATTCTAAGTATAATACAAACTATTGTCCTTTTCCAGCCTATTAAAATATATTTGTTTTCCCTTTACATGGTCAATTGGTTTGAAAAGTTAAAAGGACTTTTGATCCTGAGAGGAGATGAAAAGGATGAAATGCTTACAAGTCTGGCTGAGGATTTCTTCAACCTCTTGCTGGTAAAAATATATTGATGAAGTGTGTCAAAATAACTGTTACTAGTTTAGCAACACAAGGACTTCCAAATTTAATTTTATTTAATATCTTCCTAAAGTTAATGTTACAGTGATTTCTGAACTAGATTATAAGTCTGTTGGGATAAACAGTTGCCTGCATTCACACTCATTTTCTGTTCATGAAATAAAATTTAAAAACCCAGCAATTTTAAGTGTTCAATGAACAAAACTGATTTCATCCTGATCAAATTTTGATTACCTAAATTTTTGGTGTGCTAATCCAGGGCCCCAAGATTATGTGGGTTTTCTTCTTTTCATAAAAATATTTCTCATTGGTGAAATAATTTTAATAAATTTAACTGAAATATAATTTGGAGAAACCACACTCTTGGTAGTAGAAATCATCTCTTGTGTTCTTTGTTAAGGGTGAAATGATTTCCAGATCTTAAATGCTCCTTGATTACTTCCCTCAGGTCCACGTTGCCTGATTTTGCTGCTGCAATATTTGCTGTATCAAAAAGCTGTGTTTTCTTTTGCTTCTGTTGCAGGTTGTGTGTGATAGCAGAGCTGAAGGTGAGCTGAAAACACATCTCAGAGTTTGAAATGTCCCTTTCAGGGCACTTCACCAGTGTTAAAATAACCTGCAGCTCCTGCAGCCATTTCAGGGGAGTTGTGAGGACATTTGGAATGAAAGATTCATTGGAGACAAATTCCAGCACCTGAATTGTATCTCAGAGAGCCAAGTCAGAGGATTGGCCAAATAAAGCCTCAAATTCATGATCTCATGCCCAGGGGAGTTATGGAATGATGCACAGGAATAGAAACATCACAAGGAGCCATATTTACTGTAAATAGAACTATTCTGGTTTCCACTTCTCCAGGATGCTTAAGATGCTTATTTTTAAATATCAGTAACCCTGCATGAAAAGAAAGAAATGCTATATTTTATTTCCAAATGAAAATGATTTTTCTCCCAAATGTTCATGAGGGGGCACCTTAATACACTCCTGACAGCTCTTTCATTTATTTTTTTCCTGTCTTTTTAGGTAAAATACAAATACTAGAAAACTTTGTTCTGAGAACATGTTCCCTCATCACTGATGTAAGAATTAATATTTATGTTCAGCAGGAGGTAAACATTCTTCTTTCTAAGCAGCAGTTTTCTGGTTAGAGTGTTTAGAGACTTTGTGAGGACAGTTATTTAACTCTGCAGATGCTGCAAAAAAAAAGAGATTATTACAGTTCTTAAGGATCAGGAGGGTTATTTAGTGTTTCTCTGTTGTTATTTATATGTTGGGGCTTTTTCAGGTTTTTTATTTTGAGAGTAAATTACAAAATAGTGATTGAAGGATTCTGGAGAGAAAAGAAAGAATATGCTGTATTACAACAGCTATAAACAGGATTAAGCTTGTTGGTTGTAAATTCTCCAGACACTTGCAGGAAATTTGCCTCCCTTCCAGCACACTCCAAATTTCTCCTGTTTATTTTAGTACCCTCAGGTTGGCTGGGTTTATTTCCCTCTAAAGAAAGGGAAAGCTCCAAAAAAAAGTCTTCCGTAACATCCACAAAGGAAAGGCTTTTTAATGCACATTTAAGGTACAATCAACTGCAGACAGAACTCCAGCTTTGAAAGGTTTTTTCTGTATTTAAACCTCCAAAATGAGAAACATAACCTTTTGACAGCTGTGGTTCACTTTAAAATTAATGTGATTTATTAAACTGGGATAGTTATTTTAAGATAAATGCCATTTAAGATCAGCTAGAACTCATTGCCTTTTCTTGTCTTGCAGTTACTTAAGCATGTTGCTTTCTTCAGTGGTATGAAATACATTACAGGGCCCAAAATAAGAATAATTTAAGTTTAGGATACTTGCTTTATCTTTAATCTCACTCCCTATATTCCACTCTTCTTAGGTAGTAAGAAAACTGAATTTGATGCTTGACAACATCCCTCGAGATGCCAAGAAAAAGATATTTTCTACCAAGGAGATGTTACTTGCCATGTAAATAATCTTCAGTATGATTTTTGTGTCATTCCACCCTTTGCAGAGCTGGGAAGGCAGTTTTTACTCAGCCTGATTACAGTGTGTGCAATTAACTCACCTTTGCAGTGGCTGTGGCCACTTGTTCTCATGGCTTGTTCTCCATTCCAAGCCTGACTTTCCCTCTTTCCCAGTCTGGGTCAGGCTTCTTCTCATCCCAGTTGTCATTAAATAATTAAACTCTTATTTATGAGAACATACATAAAGAACACTGAGTCAGCCACTGGAAGGACAGGCTGTTCCCACTGGGAAATTGTTTCACAGCTCCTCAAAAAGCCAAATGGAATAAAAATTGTGTATCAGGTGATTCAGTTCCCCAGTAGTTGCAGATGTGCATCCTTAGCAGAGTTACCCCTTTGGAGTTCAGGCTTTTGCCTCATACACTGAAAGTTTGGAATTAAACTTTTCCTCTGTGCTTTGTGGTGCTGTGGTGTTTTAATGAAATGTTACTTTGTTTGGCAGGAGTGAAATGGGGAGGAGAATTTTGGATGCTGGAGGTGAGTGTGGGGCTTCATTTAGTATTGACCTCCTTAAAAATCAGATGCAGACCCATTAAAAAACCTGAGAAGACATTTAGAAGCTGCAGGATGTGGTGATTAGAGTTAAAAAAAATACTGCATGAGAACAATCTGCAAAGTGGAGTGTCCTGTATTCAGTGTATGGGGAACTCCTGAAGTTTTCAGTTCTTCTCTAGGATCTAAATTTTAAAATAGCAAAAGATGATAAGGGAGCCAAGGCTAACCATGTGCAGTAGGACTGTAACTCCTCTCAGGGATCAGATGGGAGAAAGTTGAAAACTTCTCTCTGCTGCTCACACACCTGGTGTGGCCCTGAAAGTCCTGCGAGGTTTGGTTGAAATTTCATTTTGAGAAATAAGTTGTTTAGTCACTATTATTCCCACACTCCTTTATCTAGTTACCCTTTCTGGGTGACATCATGGGATCTGGGCTAGGAAATGTTCAGCACTGCTCAGACCAGTTTCCTCACAATATTTCACCTCAGTAGTCTCTGTAATTCTCCTCTTCTTTGACATGTGTTGTGCTGCAGACTATGACATGCAAGTGGCCATCACAGAGGCTTTGTGCAGGATGATATCAGAGAAGCAAAGGGGAGAACTGGCAGGCCAGTGGTTTTCCATGGAGTTTGTGGCCAATGCATTTAAAGGAATTAAAGATTCTGAGTTTGAAACTGTAAGTCACATGAAAAGTATTTCCAGGGTGGGGGTAAACCTCCAGTTTACAATTAATTTAAGAAATGCCTCTGTTTTAATAGGATTGCAGAAAATTCCTTAACCAGGTGAATGGAATGCTTGGAGACAAAAGAAGGTAAAACAGATGATTTTAAAGCTGATTGATTTTATTTTATGATTAAATTTCATGTTGCCTCCTTGGGGGAAAAATTGACTGGTTTTTGGTTGCTGGGTTCTCTTAGTCTCTGAAGCAAACAAGTTTGTTAAAACACAATCCAGTTCTATGTTCAGATACACAAAATTTATTGACACCATTGTAGAATGTTTGAAAAAATATCTTTTCCTTACAGGGTTTTTACATATCCATGTTTATCAGCAGCTCTTGATCAATATGAGGTAAGTTCCTTTGCCTTCTTGAGACACAGAGGAATAAAGTAAGAAAAGGATTTTTTTTTGCTCCCTGNGAGAAAAAAGTAACCTGCTAAGGATTTTTTTTGCTCCCTGCTCTTCATCTTTTCTCTTACTGTTTTGTTTTAGCTCCAGATCCCCCTGGATGAAAATCTGGAAGAATTCTGGGTTGATTTCAATGTTGGCAGCAGGAGCATCTCTTTCTATGTGGCAGCAGATGATGCAGTGAGTGGTTTTTGTCTCTCTGGGTTGTTCTGAGGCAGCACACACACATCCTTTCAAGTGGATCAGATTTGTTTCCCCACATCAACATGTTGAACTTACTCCAGTGTGGGGGGGAAGCTCCAGATTTCAGGTACATATTTATATCAAATAATTTCANTTGAAACTGTAAGTCACATGAAAAGTATTTCCAGGGTGGGGGTAAACCTCCAGTTTACAATTAATTTAAGAAATGCCTCTGTTTTAATAGGATTGCAGAAAATTCCTTAACCAGGTGAATGGAATGCTTGGAGACAAAAGAAGGTAAAACAGATGATTTTAAAGCTGATTGATTTTATTTTATGATTAAATTTCATGTTGCCTCCTTGGGGNCTTGTAACAGAGGTTTGGAGAGTTACAATTTGTCCTCAGTGAATGACTTTGAGCCCTGCATTTCATTTAATTGTAAAATAATACTTTGCTGTCTTTAAAAATGTCTTTTTTTCATGTCAGGGTCATCAGTGGGAAACAGTCATTATACCAGAAGAAGAGGTGCAGATGTACAACCTTGAAGGTATTTGCACTCAAAAATGTGACCTTTTGTTACACACTAACTACAAATTTTAAATTAATTCTAAACTACTGGCTCAATTCTCAGCAAAATAAAAAAATATATTACAGGAACTGTTTTTTTCAGGGTTAAAATTGCACTGTAGTTACATTTGCATTTTGATCCTCCAGGTGTGATTTTATGAAAGTAATTTAAAAATAATGCCTTCTAGTTCTTTCAATACAAAATAAGAAAATTACAGTTAATAATATTCCTTTAAAACTAGTTACTAGAATAGTAAAGATCTGTAATTTGTCCCCAGCTACAGTAAATAACCTTCAAAGAAAATTCTATGGAATAATATTTCTAAAAGATTGAATCTTGAATTTTTCACTACTAAAAGGTCAGAGTGAGTTAAATAAAAAGTACATCTGAGTAGCTGAACTGATGAATAAGTGTCATGTATTTACAGACATTATCTGAGATGTTAAATTGTAAGAAAGAAACTTCTCAAATTTTGTTTTTGTCCAGGAAAAGATTCAA
>VYZS01022508.1:13828-33671 GCA_013400695.1 Neodrepanis coruscans
AGAAAAGAAAAGAAAAGAAAAGAAAAGAAAAGAAAAGAAAAGAAAAGAAAAGAAAAGAAAAGAAAAGAAAAAGAAAAAAGACCAGAGGGAAAAAAATACTTGTAATACTTGTATTACAAATCAGATTTCTGCCAGTTGGAAGATGACTGGTTTAATAAAATCAATGCATTTCATTCTTACATACCTGTAGCAATTATTGTGGAATTTGTTGTAAGAAGAGAGAGTAATTAGACCTCCCCATGCTGCAGATAAGGAGAAGAAAATCTGCGTGGCAGCATCCTTCCAAACCTAAGACAAACAGGAGAGGAAATAGCATCATCTTCAGGAAAGAGTGTTAGAAAGATCAATAACACTATTAAATATTACTTTGAGGGGATTACAATGAAGTACTTTAAATGAACTGTAGACCAATGGATGTCAGCAGAATATTTAAAAGTAAAATCCTGCCATGAAACACATCATGCCTATTTGATGAGGAGCACTGTCTTGTTGAGCCCATATAAAAGGACAGTATAAACTTCGTTGGAAGACACAAATAACCAAACTATATATTGTTTGATACATATCAGTTCAAATACACTCAGAAAAAAAATCCGCAAATCAAGAAGAAAAATCTGCACCAGATATTGATGTTTTATCTGCCAGTGACCCTAAATAATACTTTGTCCACATAATATGAAGAACTAGTTTCCACAGATAACAATAATGCCTCTGCACATAGAAAATGCTTGCAGCAGACGCCAAGGGATCTGTATGATTTGTTCACATTAGCAGTTGTAAATGCAACAGTAAACTCACCATAGCATCAATTAACTTCTCCCACTTTGGTGTGATGAAGTACCAGATTCCATCTCCAGCTCCAGGGAGAGTTACTCCTCTTATGAGAAGGATGATGAGAACTACATAAGGGAACGTGGCTGTGAAATACACCACCTGGACAGATTAAACAAAAGGTTATTGAAAGAACTTATTTCGATAAGAAAGAGGAAAGAGAGGAGGGGAAAATATAAGTGTGATGTTATTGGCTGAAGAAAACAATTACTCAGGCTCGGAGACAAGAGTCAGGGGATAAACTAGGAAATCACAGGGTTATATCCCAGGAAATCAGAAATTTTGTACCTCTTCTTGTTGCTGCAAAAAGGAATAACATCAACAGCAACAGAGGTAAGATCTGGGATTCTAGAGAGAGGGAGAAGAGGGTTCTCTCCACACAGAGAGGAACAATAGGAATTTACAACTAAAGGAAAATATCACTTTTGATCATTGCCCAGAGTAAACTATCACAGTTCAATGGAAATGAAGTGAACAATGCCATTCAATAACATTTAGATTTCTGTGGGGTTTTTCCTATGTATTTCTATATATTTTTCTGTATTTAAGTAAAAGAAAAGCTTGAGGGATTTGTATTGCTGTTTGTACCTCTTAGTAATTACATATCACCATGCTGATATTTATGGTGCAAAAAAAGAAAGTCAGTGAAATAATCCATATAGAACAAATCATCATGATGTCTAAATACACAACAGTGGTCATGTGTTTAATGTCTTAATAATTATCTAGTACAGAGCTCTCTCTGTAGGCAAAATAAAATTACTAGATTAAGCTAGTCATTAAAAAGACTAGAATAAGCTCTACATTTGACACAAAAGCATTTCAAATGTTTTTCACATTAACCTCTGAGTCTCAAACAAACTAGAATCATATCGTGACATATTGTGAAATTGCATCATAGAATGGTTTGGGTTGGAAGGAACCTTCAGGATCACTTCATTCTAAACCCCTGCCATGGGCAGGGACACCTTCTACTATGCCAGGTTACTCCAAGGCCTGTCCAACCTGGCCTTGAACATTTCCAGAGACGGGGCAGCCACAACTTCTCTGGGCAACCTGTGCCAGGGCCTCCCCACCCTCGCAGGGTGAGAAAGAATTTCTTCCCAATATCCAATATCCATGCCCTCTGTCAGCTTGAAGCCATTCCCCCTTGTCCTGTCACTCCAAAGTCTCTCTGCATCTCTTTGGGAGCCCTTTTAGGTACCAGAAGGGGCTCTAAGGTCTCCTCAGAGATGGAGAACACCCCCAGTTCTCTCAGCCTGTCTTCATCAGAGAAGTGCTTCAGCTCTCTGAGCATCTCTGTGGCCTCCTCTGGACTCACTCCAGCAGGTCCATGTTCTTATGTTGTGTGCCCCAGAGCTGGACCCACCACTCCAGGTGGGTTCTCACCAGAGTAGAGGGGGAGATTCACTTCCCTCAGCCTGTGGTCTGAGCTGAAGTGACTTTTCAAGTGGCTTTCATTAACTTTCTCTTGGCTGTTTCAAGAGGTGTTTCAGCAAGTTGCCCTGATGAATTTTTGTCCAGTCAGTACACTGAGCTAATTCTCTGCATAAATAGAGGATTTCTATCTCTGACACCAAGGAGTCAATGCTTTTTCCCTCTAACATCAAAGAGTCAATATTTTTCTTGGCCACTAAGATTCACTTCAAGAAATATATATTACCATATCCAAAGCCAAGCTATTATCCAGTGTCTCATCTTGCATGAAACATTTTTTTCCTATCACATTACCCTCAATTTTCCCCCAGCGATCTGAGTCTCTGGATTTTTCCTTAATTATCAAATTGCCTCCCAACAGATGATGTCAGCTTCTAGAAGGAAAGGAATGGCTTGGAATCAGAAACTCTGTGCCCAGCTGTAGGAAATTCATGTCCACATTTCCACTATCTCCAGAAATTGCTCCAGCTTCTTTGAAGTTCAGTTCTGATGTTAAAATATGTTACTTAACATCTTAATTTACATCATAGTTTCCCAGATTCCAGTGAAATGTGAGGTGATAGCTGAATTTTGATGAACACTACACAGAATAGGGAAGGCTGGAAGGTACCATTTTTGCTATCCCACTGCTGAATGCAATTCAAGAGCTCATTCTAAACTTATTGAAGATTAGGGAACAAAAGGTTGAACCAAAATTGTCTTTGTTTATGTTTTGGCTAGAAAGGAAAACACAGACAGGAAAAACACATTGCAATTAATACTCAGTCTTTAGTGAAAATATTTTCAGTAATTAACTGCCTTAAATGAGAGTGTGATTCCCTTAAAACAGCACCTTGCTTTCTTGTGAGTGCACAATCACAAATATGGTTCTTACTTTTCCTGATGACTTGATTCCTTTAGCAAGGGAGGCATATACAATCACCCAAGCTAGGAAAAGAGACAGTGCCAAGGGCCATCTAATCTCACCAGGATATTCAATCCCTGCTGAAATCTTCAATACAAAGTACCTAAGAATAAAAACAAAAATAAATTAAAAAAATTGGGGAAAGAAAAAAAAATACAAAAAAATAATGACAGCAACTACAGGCAGTAATTCAGTGCAGATTCCTGGGGTATTGTGTTTTGCTTCAGTGTCCTCAGCAGTTCCTCTAGAAGGTTCCAGTGTATCTCACCATGTATTATTTTATTTATCTGCATTGCAGTAGTAGATAAAACTGCCAGGCATGGACCAGAACCCTACTGTGCCAAGCACCACAGGAACAGAACACAAGTAATCCAGCATTTGAATTTAGGTATCATCATCCCTAAGCATAAAAAATGAGTATTATTTGCTGTCCTTAACTATTGTATTTCTGGTTTTCCAAACAGTGATTTGCTGCCTCTTCCAGTGGATTTTAGAGGAAGATTAACACAACATCTTTAAACAAAGAAAGATCTTACTTGAAGTATTCTTCACTTCCACTGACAAACGTTTTGTTTCCTTCCCTGGTGAAGTTAACCATGGTTAAGTTTGGATAGGCACTCATACAGAAAGTAGAGTTCTTGATTTGTATTTTTGGATGGTCACCAATAATGCAGGAATCTAGGAAGAAATGAGGGAGAAAAAAAACAAATATGGAAAAATAAGGGGTATAGTTTGGTTTTGCTTTTTTTTTTTTTTTTTTTAGTTTGCCTATAAAATAACAAGAAAGCATTGGGTCATACATAACTACTTGAACTTTTTTTTTAAGTGCTGACACCTTTTCCAGAGGATTGTTTACTGGGTTTACTTTTCCTCTTTTCATGTCATTGTGTGGTTTTGGCTGTTTGCAAAAACTGTTTTTGGGTTGTTTTCGTTAAAGAGAAGCTTCTCTAAATACAAATAATTTGTTTTTCATAGACACCCGAGGCTGACAGCTGTGGTATTTTGTTCTGTGCTTTCTGCTCTAGACGTTGTTTTACTCTGAGAAGGAAAAAAAAAATTAAAAAAATTAAAAAGAAAGAAAAGAAAAAAAAAAGGAAAAGCTGGGATTTTATTAAGCATTATAATTGATAAATCTCATTTATCATTGATGAGGATAAATTTCAATAAACGGAGAGGGAAGTGCCCATGTGATACAGATCACTTCCAAGTGGCTGGAGAAGGGACTGTTCCTCGTTGCCCGCAGTCTCCTCTGGCATCTCCCAGGGGCGCAGCGGAGCTGAAGAAAGGTCTGGAAAACCACCACGGCCACAAATATTAAAAAAAAAAAAAAAAAAATTAAAAAAATAATTAAAAATAAGCACGTCCCAACTTACCCAGCAAAAGTTTGTTTTTATCTTTACAGTCTGGCGTGTTCCACGGGTTGTTACAGGAGGCCCAGGGCAACACAGGTACAAAGGACGCAAAAAGGTAGAAAAGTGTGTAGCACAGAATAATATTGTAATATATGGCTATTAGAACCGAGATGATCAGCATGGCGATGCCGCAGCCTGGGAACAGAGAGGGAGAGAGGAGAATTTCGCCATTAATCCCGGGGGCAGCGGCCGCAGCCGGGGGGAGCAGCGGGGCCCGGCGGCTGCAAAGCATCGGCTTCCTCTGGCACAGGTTCTGGGGTACCCCCGCTTCCAGGCGCTTCCCCCCGCAAGGAGCGCCCGGGACATGCGGCTGCGCGACTGCAGAGCGGGGGCTTAAGCCATGCGAGAGAGGGAGGGCAGGTCATGCTCCCCAAAACCGGGCCGGCTCCTGCTCCGCTCACCTTGCAAGGCAGGGATGGCTTTCCAGACCGACACGGGGCCCTGACTAGCAAACTGCCCCAGGGAGACTTCCAGGAAGAAAATGGGGATCCCAGCTAGAGCCAACATCATCAAATAGGGGATGAGAAACGCACCTTGGGGGGCAGGAGGGGAGAGAAGAGAGAGCAACCTGAATCACCCCGTGATACTGGGGACAACTTCGTCAAGACATGCAGCTATTAAAATTTTCCTATTTGTAATCGATTCCCGGTGCCACCGGCCTCGACGGGGCGGGAGGGAGGGGAAGGTGGGCGGCAGCTTTCTACATTCCAGCATTTGCTTGAATTGTTAAATCGGTATTTTAACACCTCCTGCTTAGAAATTCTTATGTGTAAAAAGGAAAAAAAAAAGCTCACAGTTAAAAAAAATGTTTAAAATCTTCCTTCGCAGAAAAGAGCTCTTACAGGCTCTACACGGCTGTTTTCGATGATCACAGCACTACTATCCCCCGCTGATGGCCCTTTCGTAAAGGGAAAGGGCTTACACAGCTGCAGGGTTTGGATTCCGATAACACTCAGCGGTTTTCCATTTGAATAAGAGGCTCTGGTAGGAGAATCCCTGCAAATAAACTTTTTCTTCCCCTTGTAAACTACTAATGTCACAGCCCCTCTTCCAACTTTTCCCCTCTGTTTTGCTGAGCAACAGTCGCTCTATTTCAAACGACCATATTTCAATCGGATCACTGAGAGGATTAAAACAATTTCCACAAATTTCACGAAATAACAAAATGTCTCGACTCGGGCTCAAATGTCTTCTTGCAACTACCCCGACTCTAAGGTCCAGTGTACAGTTCTTTCCTCCCTCCTCCTGCCCCGTCACACCGCTCTTGGATTCAGACCTATTGTGTATTAATGAGGCGAGAGGAGTCCCGGAGCCTTCCCTCCGTGGTCAACCCGCCTCTTCATTTTCCTCCCTCTCTGGCCGGCACCAATTGCAGGTGTTTTTAAGGAAAGCGCTACATTTTAACGAAATCTCGTCCGAGCTTTCCTACTTTTAGAGGTGACAAAAGAAACAAAACCAAACCAACAAAAAACAAAAACAAAACAAACAACAACAACAACAAAAAAACACGACCAAAAACCAACTAGGGAGATGTTTCATCAAGCCGCCGATGGTTTGAAGGTGTCCCCGGCTTCAGCCTCGGCTCAGCTCGGGGCTGGCTGCCCGACAATAGGGAGCCGCCGGCACCCGCTTCCCTCCTGTTTCTCCCTGCCAAAAAGGCAGGGACTGGCTCAGACCCGTACGGTACTGCAGGTAGAGAGACAGGAAAAAGCCATCATACCTCCCCCATTCTTAAAGGCCAGGTACGGGAACCTCCAGACATTGCCCAGCCCCACTGCATAACCCACCATGGAGAGGATGAAATCCAGCTTGCTAGACCAGTTCCCTCGGGCTTTATTTTCATCCCCCACATCGTCTTCCTAAAAGGGGAGAAACGGGGGATGGAAAAGGAGGGGGAGAAAAAAAGAGAGAGAAATGGGAAAGCAGCCACTTCTGTAGCCAAGCCCCGCTGTGCTGCGGTGCGGGGATCACCGCAGGGACACCCGGCGAGCCGCGGCCGGGCCGGGGGCACCCTCCCGGGACACCCCACTGCAGCCCCTGCCACAGCTGCCAGGCCTCTCTTCTGTCCGAAAAAAAAAAAAAATCCACACGAAGGGGAATTTTAAACCATGGCCCTCCACTGAAGGCTCGGGGCTGGGAGGTCGTCTGGCTCCTAATCCCCCGTTGCAAGGGAGGTCCTATCGCATCCTCCAGGGATTGAAGCCCTCAGTGCTCTCGGAAGGGTAAGGAACCACTGCTGGCTCCCTGCACAGCCCGAAGGGGCCCAGCACACACGGACGAAGCAAAAAACCGCTTTTACAGAACGAACAGCTCCCCACCTCCCCCCTTTAAGGATAACTGCAGGTACGTGGGAGGACAGGGAGAGGGGCAGGGATTGCCACCTTCCCGGCCTTGCATCCCACCGGAGGTACACCCGTCCCGGGAATCGGGACGGTTTGACTTCTTGTGAGATTGGGCTGATCTATTTCTCCCTGTTTTAGGTCCAAGGCGTGGAGCCGCCGGGGGTTTGGGCAGGCGGCCGAGCCCGAGGAGGGGAAGGGCAAGGCACCCTCCATGTCTGGAGCTGGGGACAGGACCAGACCTCATGGTAGGAGGTGTAAGGGTGTGCACGGACGGGCACGGCTCAGGGGACTGGCTGCAATTACACAGGATAGTCGTTTGTACCAATGCGACATTATTAGTACTCTACAGCAGTACAGCACTGGATCCAAGACCCTCTCTCCCCGTCCCCGACTGGTCGGGACCTGATTTTAGGACTTCAGTCCCAAATCGGTGCTGAGCGGCAAAGACCTCCCACGAGCTGAAGCGGCGGAAAGAATCCCTGCAAGGAGACAACTCACCCCCTCCACTCTGCCGGGAAGAACAGAAGTGTTGCCATCTGTGCCCAGTACCACGGTACTCTGGCTTAAGGTCACCCAGGCGCCCTTGGCGTTGTTTTGTTCCAGTGTGCTCTTACCAAGGCTTAGATTGGCATCCCCGTCTGTGCTTTGCAAAGCGGGAATTTTGCAGTGCGGAATGGCAGCTTGCCCGGCGGTCCCTGCCCCAGGGACCTGCTTGCAGGGAAAGGTTTCCAGAGATTCCCTCCGGAGGGTGGAGTTGGCTTGCACCGGGGTGCTGCTGAGCTTGCAGATCCCGACTTTGGTCCTCTCAAAATCATTTGGTTTTGCTTCTTCGGAGGGAAGTGTTTTGTTGTCGTTAGAGAGCGATCGGGGAAGCCTGGCCGTCGCGGCGGGGGTTTGCGGTGGGTTCTGCGGCTCATTTTCGGGGCTGATTCTTAGAACTCCCGCACCTTCATTGGGTCCACGAGCCACGGTTTCAGGATTGTTCATAGCCTGCTTGCTCATATCCCTTTGACTGGCGTAATCCTAAAATGAGAACGTCACATATTTTACCAAAAGAAGAAGAAGGGAAAAAAAATGTTGGTACTGCAGAGATTCTACAAATTTCTGTCCTCGTGCACAAAACGCATGCGCTAGAAAATGTGGAATCAGGAGTGTTGCAGAATTTCGAGGAGCCCCAGCTCTCCTGCTTGCCCTCCCATTCCACGCTAATATTCTGTGGGAAAAAAACGGTACACGAAAAAAAACCCAAACCTTAAACAAAAAACAGCACCAGCATTTGCAAACCCGTAATTCAAGTTCAAATAAGTGTTTCTACAGCACTGCGCCGCCAGACTTCGTTAGATTTCACATCACGACTGTAGGATGCTCCCTTCCCTATCACCAGTGTAGAAAGATTCTTTAATTTTACGCCCCATTTCCTTTCTGTCATTCAACAATGCACATCGACTTTTTTTTTATATATATGAGCAAGAGACAAGCTGCCCTGTAGGCAGCTGGGGATGTTAAAAAACAAGTGAAATAGTGCTGGTGAACATTTCTGAGCTGGCTGCCACGCTTCAAAGCCCATCAGCAAGACAGTGAAACGCCACCTCCCCCCGCCTCAAAACATAACCACGGTACCACAATTAACGCCAACAACAGCTACTTTTTCCCTATCCTTTTTTTTATGTTTTCAACTCGTATAGCTCCAAAGATATTTTTTTAAGCATTCCTTATTAATTAAACATTACTGATGACATTCCCACACTCACCCTTGCTTTTCCCTCCAGTTTAATATTCTAATTTAAAATGCTTTTTTATTTTTATCTATATATACATACAGAAACCCCTACATCTCCCATCAGTTTAATGGACTGATGAGCTGACCAGCTTTACAAAGCCACTTAATTTTTTAAAAATTTTTCACAAAACTGACTATCACCATTTCCGTCACAAGTTTTCTCTTCACTTTGCCATCTCCATTTCCCCATCTTCCAGCATCAGGGATAAGATCTGCAAGGACCTGGCCACTAACCGAAGGCATTTTGGGGTACCATCGTTTCCCCCTTCCCTCGCTCCCTTCCCCGGCAGGATCCCTACCCCAGTCTGCTGGAAGATTCCCGCGCTGGCTCCTCCGGCAGCACCGCGGACAGCTCCCCCTCCGCCACCTCTTCCCTCCTCCAGCCCTTCTCGATATCGGAGAGACGAAATCAAGCACTTACCATGTCTTAATTAGCCACAGATCGAGTCGATAGAGGTAAAACCAGCAGTACAGGCAATAGGCAGACTGGATTTTGCCCAGTCCAGAGCAACGCTTTCTATACTTCCTTGGGAAAGACTGGGTTTGCGTCAGTGCATAGCAAGGTGCCCTTCGTGTGACATTTTCTTGATAATAAGAGTTTGATAAATCATTAGCCTTGGTTTCAGATTTTAAAGGGACAACGAGAAGCCAGAGCGCCGGCTAGCTGTCACTCACGGGGCAGTGGGATTGCGTGTTCCGTGTGACTCATGTGGGGGCTGGTTACTAAACCAAATCCAGCAAGAGCACGGAAGAACTTTCTTGCTAGTAATTAGAGGGAACATGTGAGAAACACGTACTACTGCACCCAAAGCGAGAGAAATGGGGAGAAACCTTCCTCCTGTACTCCTCTTCCTCCTCCCTCTTATTGTACTGCGACTCAGCTCCTTTTTTTTTCTCTGCATTTCTGCAGTTCACAGTCGGATCAGATGTTGAAATAGATTGTTTATATACATTATAATTTTATTTATCTATGTGTATGGATATAAAATACAGAAACTATAAATTTTATATCTAACCACTTAACTATACACTGAGTGAGAAATGCACTGTGCATAAAGTACAAAAATATATTTATCTTGGTCTCGTTGCACCAAATAACATTATATCATCTATTATCATCTATTATATCATCTATTTTTACTGTGCCTCATGGGGGGAAACCCCAATTCGATTTAAACGATACACATAATAAAGCAATTTTCTCTTTTATCAAAAGTGTCGGAAGAACAGTCAAGTGGGAGCAAAGACGACGGCAACAGCCGTCACGTTGTTGGTGTTCTTCCCTCACCCGTTAAGGCATTTGTATTTGATTATCTGGGGGGGGAAGTTACTCCTTAAAAATCAGGTGTTAACTCAAAATCGTTTCTGCAACAGAGTAATTCACACAAAACCACCTCTTGTATGAGTGATTTGACCTTTGAGGGGCTTCCTCAAGATAATTTTGCTCATGCTGACAAAAAAATAAAAAAGCACAGTGGTAAATCAGGATGCTCCCTAAGCAACCTTCCCAGGTGTTTCAGCGTCAGAGATGCTGTTCTTCCGCATAGACTCTGCTCGCGTCAGCTTCTCCAGAGAGTATTTTACACTTTAGCGTAAGCAGTGGGAAGCGTGCGCCTGTGCGGGGGAGGGGAGGAGAGGAGGGGGCTAAATTCGCCAGCACCACATGCCTTTCTTCTACGTCCTTGATTTTACGGGTTACTAACGCTTTTTCCAGCGGACAAAGTAAATAAAAAAATCGCAGTAGCCCAGGCAATTCTGCAGAGCACGGTGCCACCAGGAGCTGCCACCCCCGCCGGGGACAGAGGAGCTTTGTTCCACCGCAGGCAACTCCCGCAGTGCCCGGCTCCAAATCCTTCACGTCGCACTTCGTCACTGCGGGTGTCAGCTGAAACTCGCTCGCAGGAATTATTGAAAGCCCCACGAAGGCCAAGGAGCTCCGGGCTGGCAAAGCAGAACGTTCAAAATTGGTTTTCAAAGATCACACTGAATCCCAGCTGAAAAACGCTTTTGCCTCACAGCAGACATCCACAGCATGTTTTTACACAAATTACTTATGCTCTTGCTTCGCACATATTCGAACTTACCTATACCACAGGTATATAATTATGATATGCACATACAGGTGTTTTTTACACACACACACACACACACACACGCTGTGTATATAGACTGTCGTACGTTCTTGTCTTCAAATAAACTTTTCTGCCTCTGCTGTACCATGCAGAACAGCAACCTGGGCTAGTGGAAGGTGCCACTGTCAATGGCAGGGATGGGGTGAAATGAAATGAGTTTTAAGTTCCCTTCCATTCCAAGATATTCTCTGATTCTGTGTGCTCTCCACAGGTCTGTTCAGAAACCGAGGGGTGCACACAGAAACTGGCCGTAGTAGAGAGGAAGAAATCGGTGGTATTTTGCAGTGTTTCCTTGTCGAGGCATCTTCCAGCCGCAGAATGATCTGGTTCTTAGCTCAGTTATGCTGCCCTTCAATTTACATCAATTCCTCTAAAGGCACAGACCAAATTAAATGTGTCAAGGCAGCAGCCCATGAAGCATTCTGGTCTTTAACAGCCCCAAACCTCTTCTAGAGTCACAGGGTTGACTTATTTTGTTTTCTCATAAAATCGACAAAACTCACTTTTCACCTTCTTTTCCTTTCTTTGCTTTCTCCATCGGCACTGAAACGTGACATTGAAGTTTCACCCCTGGAAAAGGGGAATCGATCTCCTTTGCTTTCAGAAAAGGCAAGAGCACCCCTTTCTCCCCTGAAGCCCAGGGAAAGCTCTTGGATGGGCACGGCCGGAGGGTCTCGCTAAGGACCGCAGCCAAGTATCCGTTCGTGATCAAGAGGGAAACCCATGAAGAAACACGGGTCGGCTTCCAAACATTTTCCCTTTTCCTACCCCTGCGTCGCCAGCCCAGCCCCCTACCCCCTCTGTCCTCTCACACTCCATTTGGGATGGAGACACCTGCTCTTGGTCCAAACTGCGAGTTTGGATTTCTGGTTCCTTTCAAAGTCAAAACAAATCGCTCCAATGTGGGGTTTTAACTTTCTAGTTAACAGCCAGAAGGTTAATTAAAATAGTTTTTCTGACCTCCTTCTTACCGTCTCTCCCAGACGACTGTCCTGCAAAGCCCCCACATCATGTACCTAAAGGGATTAAGGAAAAGCGCCTGTCTGCCGCTCACATTAAACACTTCCCATCCCTCCCTCTCTCGGGGGCTGTGAGAAGTCATCCACCCTCGACGTAAGTCTGGATGGATCCCTGTCTGCTTCCCAAAGGGAGCTGGGAGGGAGTGAGGCTGCCCCAGAGCAGGGGGCCTTGTGCTCTTTCCAAAAAAAAAAGGGAAGATAGCCGCTCCTCTCTCCAAAAGAGCCCCTTGGGCGACCCCCTCCCCCTCGGCGACAGGGCTGCCGCAAACTCCGCGCCCTCCGTGGCCCGTGGAGCGGACGAGCAAGTCTTAATTACTTTGTCAAAGATGAAAAATAGCAATTGATTTATTTTTCTCCCCTCGCTGGCCATCCTTCCTCTTCGTCTACCCCTTCTTTGCAGATAAGCAGACACACAAACGAAGGCGGGGGATCCGAGCCCCCGGGAGCGGGTATCGGGGCTCTTGCCTGCAGGTCCGCCCGCCCCCTCATCACACGCATTTTCCTGTCTTTATTCCGCATTCGTGCTGTGCCTCAGTGGAAAAAAGCCAAGTCACGACAGGAGCAAGCGATGGCACCCCTTCACAAACACCCCGAACACGCCCGTAGGCACCCACGCAGTTCCCATCCCTCTGCTAAAATCCCCCGTCTTGGCTGCTTTATGACGGAGTCAAGCATTGCAGCTATTGACCTTAAATCTTTTTCCTCCTTCCCACTGGTAAGCCTAAAAGCGATGGAGGCTGCCGCAGCAAGAACCCGCACCCTCTTCCCCTCTGGTTTCTCCCAGACCCGCAGCCTTTGCGACCTCCGCAAGTGCCACCCGCTGCAGTCACAGCTTGTCCTGGGAAGAGGAAATCGCCTTCCATAAAGCAATTCCCACACCACATTAATCCACACACCTCGCGGGAGGTTTCCTTCTTCCCTCCTCTCCAAGGGCTCTTTCTTTCTTTTTTTTTTTTTTTTTGGCAGGGAGCTTCCCGGCAAATCCAGAGAAAACCCCTTCGGTGGGAGTTCTCCGTAGCAGGCGGGCATTTATACTCTTTTCTCCCTTAAACCTAAAAGGCAAATACAACTGCGAGGGCGAGGAAGGGTTTGAAGACCCCAGGGAATGGCTTTAAATAACCACTTAAGATTGCGATTGAACGGCCTTTTTGTTAAAGGTAATTAGATTAGAGATGTTAAACGTTAGCTGTGAAATGCTCTGATTCAATCTGGACCAAGAACTTTGTGCGTTTGACTTGCTATCAAATGCGGTTTTCATCTGATCGTGTTCCTTAGATGAGGAAAGGACACGGAATTCAGGCAAGTCCTCAGGAAGTGCGAAGGGTTTTTGCTGCACTTCAGGAGTCCGAGAGAGATGGGCCGATCCCTATCGGTCCTCTGAGGATGCACAGCTGCTCCCCGGTGAATAAACCTGCCCTCGTCCAGGGCTTGGGAATCTTGCTGAGAAATTACAGTTCTGGGTAACACGAAAAAACTAATATATGTGTGAAAAAAACTCGTGGCTTTTCTTACAATCAAGAGTGGTTTAAAATCATTATGATTTAACCATAGCAATCTATGATGCAAAGCCAACAACAATACTATATTAGCTCAGCTGAGTTAGACATAAACACAAGCAAAAGCAGCTATCAATAAGCAAGACCTTGCCAAGGAATACTTCACCTTCAATTTCTTGTACTTCCTTTTTAATTCTATCTATATAAAAAATATTGTATAGCCTTAATTCAGCTGAACAGTTTTCCTCTGCAGAGAGCGTGTTTCTTAAGGCAAAGATTCACCTTACCAGGCTGCAATATTTTGCCTCTCTCAGTTAATTATATTCAAATAATGAAAAGACTGTAAAAATCTTTCAAGTGATAATTACCTGTTATTTTTCTCCTGTGAAATGCCTCAGGCTCACCCTGTTATTTATTAGCTCTACTGTATAGTTTCCTATTAGCTTCCTTCCAATTGCCTGAACTCACATAATTCACTGGAAGGCCCCTGGATTTTCAGATAATTGTCAAGGTCTGGTATCCCTATTGTAGAAGGAGTCACTTCTCTGAGAGGTTTAACTCCTTCACTGGAGAACACTGTAAATAACAGAATTATAAGAAAGTGAGATCAGGTGGGGAAAAAAACAGGCATCTGGAGGAAATTTCTGCACCACTGGCCAGGCATTTATGCTTTTAAGAGCCATTTCACTCAGATATGCATGTTTTCTTCATTTGCCCAGCCATTTGCCTTAACCACAGGGCATAATGTCAATATATGGCATAATAACCACAGGTTTGAACTTGCAATAGAATAGGGCATTAAGAAAAAAAGCATCTATTTAGTGAAAAATAGATAAGTAGATTCTATTTAGAGCTCTAAATAGATTTTCATGATCTACCTGTGAGCAATCAAGTCAAGGATATTTTTTTTCTGGTGCTACAGTAAACTCTAGAGTTAGCCCAGCCCAGTCACAGAACTTAACACTTCTCCCTCTCTGGGTGAGATTGTACCTGTCCTTACCTTGCAAACAAGATAAAAATACATCTCTTTGATCTAGTGGTGCTCAAAGCTGGATTAAGGGCAGTAGTTTCTTCTAACAGTACAAATACACAATAAGTTGTGTTAGGAACGGACAAATCAGCCTCACTGAATCTATGCTGGCTTTGTGCTAGGAGAGCTGCAAGAACAACACACATAGGAAGGCTTTGCAGAGCAATCCAAGTGCTTCTGGATGTCACCAACCAGGTCGCTTTATCTCGGTCTTGGCACAAATCTAAGAGGGATGATTGATAGTGGCTGTGGCAACTGTGGGACAGAGAGGCTGGAAGAGAAGCAGATCCTGGCTGAGAAGAGTGTGGTAGCAGCCCTGATGCCAGAGAGAGCAGGGCAGGGAAACAGGGACAAAGAACTGCACATGGGGGGACATTGAATCACAGCACATTCACAGGGATGGTTCACCTGCAGAAAAGTGCCTAAAACCAACTGCAAAGGTGGGTTTGCTTGGCACACTGACTCACTGTTGAGCCATGAAGCATCAACTCAGCTAAATTTCAATATTAATAGAAATGAACACTCTAAAGAACACTGTCTGAAAAGAGCATTCTCCCAGTCACTTCTTAGCATGTGAATATACCATATTAAGGCCTTTAACTCCTGAGCAGAAATTTGGAAAGAAAATAACACAAAATGAAAGAAAGTTGATTTTCTAAGCAGATCACCTGGGAGGATGAGTATCACAGTGGCTTGATTCTAGCAGCCATTTTAATACCTTTCATTCACTGCCTTCTTCACTTTTCATTGTTGAATCAAAATGAAAAATCATAGCATGCACCTCTGTGAGGCTCTGAGAGCTTCCCCAGGAGCCAGCAACATTTACTGCATAGTCCCATTTTAAGAAAAAATGTAATAAACACAGTCACGTAACTACTCCAGTATCTCACAAGGCAAGTCATGACAGTCATTTGGATGCTGATTGGGGGGCGGAAAAAAGCCTTGAACATTTTCTGTGGTCTCTCATAGGAAGTTCTAGGTTTGTTTAAACAAGAGTGCTCACCATGAAAGGGGAAATCCCTCAATACATAGTGAATTGGGTATGGTGATTGTCATCCAGAGATACCAAAACTCTGATCACTGTCAGCATGAAAAAATCCCACCCTTCTTCTTGCAGAGTGCTAGTTGAACAAACCTAGTTGATAAGTCAACCCAGTGCTGGGACATAAGTCTAAATCAGTGTGTGGTTTGCAGGACATTCATAGGCAGTGAACTTTTAAGGTCATAAGTTAAATCTAACATTATTTTGGCTGAAGAAAAAATGCTAAGGGCAAACATTCAGCTACTGCTTCTCTTGCTGGGCCATCTACTTGGAAGACATTAGTAATGACTCCCCTTTCTGAATCAAATTGCTTCCAGTACACCTGGAACTATACTGGTGGAAATACTCCACACCTTTCTTAGCAGCCTCCCAGTTTAAATCCAGAGAGAGTTCCTGTTCTGGGGTCTAAGCCTTAGGTATGAGAGTGCTGGATGTGCCAAAACTGTGCAGCTGGGAACTACCCTGGAGTTGAGGAGCAGGAGATGGGGATATATTACAGAGGCAGTTTTCAGCTCCATTACACTGTCAGATGGCTCGAAGGGGCTGCCATCACAGCAGAGAATCTGGCTTACAGCTCGTACACATGTGGCTCTTATTCAAAGGCTCCTCAGCTGTTAGTCAGAGCTACATAACCCCATAGTGTCTGCACTTCACTAAGCACAGAACTATGCTCTAGAATCCCACAGTGCTTATCTGGTCATGCTGAACTAGACTTGACTTCGTAACATGGTTTCAAGTTTAACTCTGAAGAGACAACTCCAACATTATTTGCAACAAAAAGCTTATCCTCAGATGATCTGTGCATTCCATTTGGGGTATGGGGTTTAAATCAAAGAGCTTGAATTGCTTAAAAGTTGAAAAAGCAAGCAAACCTCTACCAATTTACATACTGAAAATCAGGTTTAAGCATTCCCTTGAACATAAATTTCCAAGTAATCAGAATGACACTGTTCTCCCAAGGTACAAGATCCATTGTTCAAATGATCACTCAGTTAATTCCTATGCTTCATCTTCTGACATTCTGGGTAGCTTCAACACTGAGTTTCAAGTATACTTAATGCCTTGGTCTTGTAAAAAATTCAAGGTGATCCACTATCTAAGATGATGGAAAACTGAAGTCTGACTTCAGTGTCAAGATCATTTTCTCTTTAAGATTCTCATCCTACTCTTATACTTGTCAGTGAGATGGTAGGAGTTGTAAAAAGAAAAGATCACCAAAGATACTTCAGTAGCCACTTTCTCCTGAGTACCTTTTTCATTTTATCTTTCTTTACACTTCCCTAATAAAGCCCCATTTATCTTGGACACTCAGAGGGTGTTTTCTCACTGCATTGAAAAGAACTTAACAAACTACAGCTAAATACCATCATTTCTCTTCTGCAAGTAAAGAAGCAGACAAACAGGCCCAGCACAGGCAGGCAGTGGATGAGCTGGGAAAGGGAGGAATTTATCAAGGATGATGTGAGACTGGAGCTTAGCCCCCCAGGTGACCTCAGGCACATCATTTCAACTAAGAATTTGAATGAACACAGGCAGAAACCTCCATTCTATCTCCTCTTGCTGAGCAATATATTCTTCTGAGATCAGGTCTGACTTGGACTTCACTCAATTTCATACCCCCTTGTGTGACCTCTCAGTAGATCCCAATAGTCTGGCACAAAAGCATTTATGTACCTAACTGTAAAAACTATTATACATCTTCATTTTAGGCAAATGCATGAGTACATGTTTATGCTGGCAGCCAGGATGAGGTTTCACCTACTTAAACCAAAAGAAAATTGTTAAGCATCTCTTACAAATACCTTTGGGTTCAGGCATTGGCATCTGACTGCCCCTCTTTTCCTCAATAAACACATCAATTATGAGGGAATCTCTGATGGCTTTGCCAGGTTCTCCTGCAACAGCTCACACATGACTCCTCTTCTAAAAAGGTCCAAACATGTGACTCACTGACACTGCAAAAAAACCCCAAAAAACTCCAAACCAAAACCAAGAGCCATCCAGAAAGCAAGATTTCTCCTTCTGAAACACACCAAAACAGGCCCTCAAAGTTTCATGGCTTTGTATTAATTCTTACCAATTAATTCTCTGTCATTTATCTGCTTATTTTATTTCTTCTATAGACATTGTGCACTGAGGGAGCAAGCAGCTGAGGTGTGTCCTTGAGAACCCAACAAATTTTTGTCTTTCTGTTAGGGAAAGAAATCTAAGAAGCCTTTTGGCGGCCCTTTTATAGTTTTAGTCCTCAACTAAAGCTAAAATGTGTCTGCCTGGAGTTCAGGAATGTCTGGCCTCACCCAGGCCATGTACCTTTTACACACCTCCTTTTCATGGCTATCTGCTGAATAGCCCCTCTTCACAACAGGGAGTCACTCTGAAGAGACTTTCTGGCAGTGGAAATATTTATTTTTCTATTCTGCCACCTCATCATGGGTGTAGGACCTGCTCAGGTGGGTTGAATTGCTTTCTCACATTCCAGTCCCCAACAAGGGACATGGGGTTGTTCAAATCAGGGTCTTGCAAGGAATGATGAGCCAGAGGGTCAAACCCCAGAGACAAGTTGTGTCTTCCTGAATATGTCTGCAGTGTAGTCACCAGGACCAAACAACCCCTCCAGTGTCAGCACTCTCACCTCCCTCGTGTGAGAGGAAATTTTTCAGGATAATTTTACAGGAATTGTTACAAAATTGACAAGAACACACAGATACCTTAGATCTAGAGACTGATTCCTGCCTCTTTTTACCCAATTTGCTCATCTTCAAGCAACACATCATTACTCAGCTTTGAGCAATAACATTTAGACAGACAAATTATATTGATTTTGATGTCTGGAGACTTGGAGAATTTTCACAGAACTTGGCCAGATGTTCCTATTTCCAGCTTTCTGCTGGCATTGACAGTTATTAGTGGTTAGTCTTGAGGCATGAAGAAACCAAGTCAGATTGGTCTGTAAAAGACAGAGAAACAAACTCCAGGTATCACACAGCACTGATAATGGAAAAAAGCAAAAAAATCCCAAGAAAGTGAAGGGGCATGTGAACACACTTCAGTGCAATTATAATTTAGAAAAACACAATTTGGGAGCATGTGTCAGATACAGGGGAAAAAAGCAGATAATAAAAAAACCCAAAACCAGATTGGAAATGAACGTACATTGCAGAAGCAGCAATAAGGTCTGCAAGACAAAATTGCTTTTTCTGCAGATATGATCTGAAAACTACCAGCAGTTCATGGTATCAGCTAACAGAGTCAGTGGGGTTCAAATAGGGTTGATCCAGAATTCCTTAGTTTTTTTTTTAAGGCTAGCAAGGTCATCAAAGTCTGCTTCAGAACTCAGATTTAGATACAACACACAGGAGGACTTGAAGGTATGTCTTCCCCTTGGACAGTCCCAGGCAAGAGAAGAGGGATACATCCACATTCAGTATTTACTTTTGGGGTGATTACCACTGAACAGACTGAGCCTAGAAAGCTTGTGTGTGGAACCAAGATGCTATAAACACCTGCAGCAAATTTATTTATCCTTTCAACCCCACACAATCAGAGGGAAGCAAGCTAGTGCAAAGAATGTACTACAGAAAGATTAAATGTCATCTGCACGATCTCCCTCAGCCCTTCATCAGATCCACACATAACCCTCTGTAAAAATCCTCCAGGTGATAGCTCTTCTGTTTCCATGCTGCTGAGCATGAAAAATAGCTTCACAGTATGAGCTGCAACAGGCTGCAGGGAGTGAAGAGGCAAAAGAAATATGACTTGAAGAGGCTTCTGTGAAGCACAGGAAAATGTAATAGGATCTGATGATGTTTTCTTAAACCACATGCTGCTCCAAGTTGAGATAATTACTTGTTAATTGAGATAAAAACTATACCAAGCGCCAGGTAGGTATTTTATTGCCTTTCATTATCTTTTATTAACTTTTCCTACCATCTACACTCTTGTTACCAGCTAGGCTTATGCATCCCTCTCCTTAATTCAGCTTCATCTCTAGAGAAAACTTAAATGACACTTGGCTAACTCCATCTAAGTTTTTATTCCTTATGGAAGACAGGGAAAAGCACGTAGAGGTGAGTCACTCTGGAAAGAGACTCTGTATTTAAATTACTTTATGCAAAAAAGCAAATTACAGACCTACCCAGTCCCACAGCCTCTCTGGTTCTCCACCACACCACCTTTTCAAAGAGACTGGTGAAGTATTGCTTAGTGCACAGAACATATCTAACAAATCAAACAGTTTGATGCTGGACCACTTCCCCTCTTCCCCAAATAATGAAAGCTGCATGTATCAAACAGTGAATGCAGATGGAGAAGGAGATTTGAAAATATGTATTTGTCCTCTTCCAAAGGATCAGCACACTTCAGTGGTTTAAAATGCAGCTAGCAACAACAGAATATGCTGAAAAATAGACTGACGAGCA
>VYZS01022521.1:8387-25334 GCA_013400695.1 Neodrepanis coruscans
CTATTATGTTCAGCACATTTCTTCTAAAAGTGAGTTATTGCCCATTGCCACGAGTGTTTCTGAAAAGGCCAGTATTTGTTGCATATATCTTTCCCATCCACAGTCTACCAAGTTATAGTCTTGTTTGGCATGAAATTAGTTTTGTATGCTAAAATAAAGATCAATGTGATGGTATTTGAAACTTTACGTGGCATATTTATGCTGACTAGCATAATATCCTTCTTTGCTAGTATTTTGGTAATATTTCCTTGAAATTGTATTTAATTTCAGAATATTCCCCTCTGTTTTGAAAGGCATTCCATAGAGCTTCAAGTTCCAACTTTAGTTTCCATCAAAATTCACAGAAAAAGCTTTTCCTGTGCCAAAGCTTAGGCATGACTTGCTTTCTTGGTGAGGGGAAATTTAAAAAAATAGTTGTAATATTGTAAGCTTTTTTTCAGCACTTGAATTTGTGAGGAACTTAAGTTAGTAATTTAAGTTCATTAAATTGTGTGTCATTAAATTAGTAAAAAAAAAAAGAAAAAAATTTGAATGATTGACTTTTCTTGTCAGAAAGGTCAAATCAGCATTTTCTGTAGTTGGCAATTTTGATAAGGTAGCATGCTTCTTTTCTCTGTGTGCATTCCCTTGCTAACAAGAACTGTGTGCAGAGGAATGGTGGAAGGAGCTTTAGTAACCTTCATCATGCTGCCAGCACAGGACACTGTTTCCAGGTTTTCTGAACACATAAGAGTTGTGTAGCAGATTCTTCAGTAGACTTCTTGATGCTTTAATAGATTTCATGTTTTCATCTAGAAAACATGAAATTTCCTCAATTGGCAGTGCACTGAATCCTCAAGCCATTCCTCCCACTGACCTGCCAAAAGCAGGTAAAAAATACAGTCCCTTTGATTTGAGTATGGAAGTATCACACAACTGTAACCTTAGGTTTTAGTTAGACCAGAGTTTGATTGTTCTGAAAGTCAGGATCCTCTATGGATTCACATAGGGGTTTAGGTGTGCATTTACATTATGCCTTCCTAAAATTTTAATTATTTTTTTTTATGGCATTGAATTGTTTTTTAGGTGCCTATGATTCTGGTTGGCAATAAGTGTGACTTGGAAGATGAAAGAGTTGTGGGAAAGGAACAAGGTCAGAACCTAGCAAGGCAATGGAATAATTGTGCATTCTTAGAGTCTTCTGCAAAATCAAAGATAAATGTTAATGAGGTAAGGCACGTTACCTGTGTAGGGGAGAGATGGCAAGAAGAGAAGGATGGGATGCTCTGATGACCAAACATTGTTAGTTTTTCTTGGACAAACTGTAAAAATCAGAAATAATGTCCACTGTAGTGGACAAAACTGTACCCTGCTATTGTGAAATGTTTATGTTAAGGGGTATACTTAGCTTTGACATGGGATTTTTTAATAATATAATTTATTAATTTTAGTATCATTAGTTTTCAAATCATATTCATTTATAATAAATCCTTTTTTTCATGTTCTATTCCGTAGTTATACAATCTCTATCAATTAAGACTGTATGGCTAGACTATTCTTTTAAAGACCTTTAAGAGAGTTAAGTCATTAAAACTGTTTGATTAAAGTTATTTGATATTAAATTGAGATCGTAAGAACAAAATTTGTTAAGTTTTGTTAAAATTAGCTGCTCTGTAAAGAAAAAGGAAGGCAAAAACCTATCTACTATGTATCTTTGTGTTAACAGGAGCTAGATGGTTGATCAAATGCATGCATTTTGGGGACTTGCCATAATGTATGCCTTCCTATGAAGGAAGTGTGCCAGCAAGAAGAATGGGATACTAAAGTTTTAGAAAAAGAAGCTGTGTTAGTATTTGCATTTCTGGAATATCTTGAATTTTATGATAAACCCCACAGTTCATTAGGTCAGCTGGAAAGTGTTGGCAGCATCTGTCAAGTTGAAAGGGCCTCTGTGCAAGACTTGCAAGAAATCAAAAGAGTGTAGTGGTTTTAAACGCAACTCATTTTTAAAATAAGTAATATGTGCATAATTAGTTGGGAATTTCTGGAAACTATTCACTTTTTCTTAAATACAAATTAATTACCTAACTATACAAAAGTCATGTGTTCATGAAACTAGAACTTCCATCAAATACTGTAAGTCCTTGTTGGAATGTTTTCCTGGTGTAGGGCAATGCTCAGGAAACTGCTAGGATGGCTGGCTTTACAAGGAGGGTTTCCTCATCTTAGTAGATATGGAAATTGGAACAATGTCAATTATGAATTAAACAGATGCTGTTAAATTGTAGTACAGTGACTTGTCTTAAAATAATCTTTCAACGATCTCATGTTGTCATTGGAATTCTAGGAGACTCAAAGTGTGAGAGTCCCATACATGAGTTAGTTACTTTTGTGGGAAATGTTATGCTTTGTCATGCTGTAGGTCTAGAGAGCCTGAATTGATTCCTTAGATATCAGTATTTTAAAGTATCTGGAATAATATCCTTAGAGTGATATGAGTTAGGATCTCAGTTTCTTGATCTCAGTGCTAAACTGCAAAGTAATTACATATAGTAGTTGATCACTGTTTTTTTACATGTGAGTTCAGATGAATTTGACTGAGAGATTAAATAGCTGCAGATTATGAATGCCTTTTCCAGTTTGCTTCATTGAAAGTGGAAAACCCTTGGCAGACTATTATAATAAACAAGAAAAAAAAACCAAACAGTTATTAAGTATACGATATAACTTTCTAGCTTTGTGATAACTAAATATTTACAAGGGTTCTTGAGTATGAGTACATCATGGGTGAAGATTCAAAGTTTAAGGTTATAAGAGAAGCCTGAATTTCAATAACCCAACTGATTTTTATCTTCTCAGATCTTTTATGACCTTGTGCGACAAATTAACAGAAAAACTCCGGTGCCTGGAAAAGCACGCAAAAAGTCATCATGTCAGCTACTTTAATATATAACTGTACTGTAGCTCTGAGCCAGGTAAACGTTTTAAATTTTTCTGTGCGTTTTGGCTATTAAAACCTAACAAAACAAGAACCAAAAAATCCTAAACAGCTGTGGTAGGTGTTGATGCAGAACAGCATTGAAAATTATTGACTTACATTATCATAGAAATGTCTGTGGTCTTTATTTTGCCATTTCAGAGTCAGAACTACAAATATGTGCAAGATACACTGTTTACACTAGTATCAGAATATTTTTTCAAGCTTTAAGGTGTTGGTAGAGCTCAAAGTTTTTGGATAGTTCACGGTTTTACCATTTGGAAACAGTTTTCTTTTTTGGAGCCAGGTAGAATATGCTGCAAGAGCTCAACTATAAGGAATGCACAGGGTGCAGTATAGCAGTTTGCACGCAAAAGTGTCTCTTCCCGCTTCCAATTCTTGTGTATGCTTGTGTGATACAGGACTTTAGCTTCCTTTCTTGAGAGACCATATGGATATTTTGGAGGTTGCATTGCAATGACTACATTTGTGTCCTGGTTTAGGACAATATTAGGTTTATCAACGGACAAGAGACGGATAGGGAAGGCAGCATTTTATTAAAATGTAGATATATGGAGGAATAAGTGGGTGTAATTGCCCAATTATGGCCAGCCGGGACTCCCTCTGAGAGACACGCACANCTACTCCTCCCAGCCAAATGTGGGCACATGAAAAAAGAGTTATTTTTAATTTGTCTTCCCCTGCAGTTTTTAAGCCAAACCATTACAATTTGGTATAGAAAGGTGAAGTGATCATTGCAACACTCCAAATATTTGACCTGGAGCTGCTGGTTACTAGATCAATTTCTTACTCATTTGCAGTTGGCTAAAGTTCTACATGACTTAATCTATACTCAAAGAATGCTGCTGAAGAATCAAGGAAGCTCCAGCCTATTCTTTAAGCAAGCCTTTTCAGAAATGAGTCCACAGGCACGAATTTTTTTCTGCAACTTGTTCCCAGGCAGGTTGCTTCCCTCTTTTCTCCAAGCCTTAGTATGGGCAGAGGTCTGTCTTGGCTGACCTGACATCATGCAAGTTGCCCGTGACCTCCCTTCCCTTCAGTTTTATTGAACATAGGGTAGTTCAGTTGCCTCAGTACAATGATCCATTATTATTTTGTCATCCAGTAGATCTATCTGAGGATCTTGGTGGGACATCTCACTGTCAGAAATTGCAGGCTTTTATTAATAATGGGGTAGTGCCATGTTGGCACTTTTTGGTATATTAAAACTTCCTTAATTTGAGCAACTTTGATCAATTCAAAGTTAAACTGAGAGGGTTCCAAACAGTACCTGAGAGTGGCAGAAATGGTTGCTCCATTTCCTTATCAGGACTTTTGAAACAGGAGCTTTGATCCTTCAGTTTTGTTTTTAAAGCCACGGGAACTGTCATACAGGAAGCAAAACTAGTCTCACCAGTTGAATACTACTTCCACAGTTCATCTTGGATTACTACATCTACGTCCTAATCCAGTTAGGGTAATAATTGAGATAGTATGTTATTTATATATGTACAGTAGAAATTACATTAGTAGAGGAAAAGTGATAATGTTGTTTTCTAAGCGTGTTTGCCATGAATTTTGCTAGTTCCTGCTTCAGTTATTTTAAGTAAAGAGCAAGGATGAATAGTTGTTTCTAATCCTAACCCCTTGTCTTGTTGTTACAGGTCTGAAGAACTGTTGCCCAATTCAACAGTGCCAGCATTCCAACTTTATTAAACCTACCAACATCTTAAATGGACTTTCCTGTGGTGGTACCCTTTAAGAAATGGATGAAAGCTACATCAGTTTGCACACTCTAATCACTTTCCAGTGTCATGAGAGATTTTTACTTCTAAATATTCTATGTATGCAACTGGTAAAACCAGAGCCTACATCCAGTGTTACTGATAAGAGACATTGTTCATCCACCAATGTTGTACATGTATGAAAACTGTACTGTATACTTCAACAACCCCCACTTTCTATTGGAGAGTACAATAATGTAAATCCTAAAAGCACCACTATTTTAGCATAATAAAAGAAAGTCCAAAGAGCTCCTATATAGACTACTCCAGATAACTTTGCTTCATCGGTATTTGTAGCTTATTGTAACTTTTTTAAAGAAATACAGGATCATCATCATCGTATTGTACAAAAGCGCTTTGATTAACACAACGGCTATATAGTTTTTTAATTTTAGGAAAAACCTGTGGAGACAGTGACCTAGTCTTTAAGAGTCCTTTCAGTATAGCGTCTGACTAAAGACATGGCCTTTAATATCTGTTGGGAAGGAAATGTCCAGACTTTTCAACCTTTTATTGTATGTTTCCTTTTCCTTGTTTACATAGGGAACAATGTTTATAGTTGTGTGTACAGTGGGGGTCTACAACAAGAAGTGTATATTTTAAAACAATTTTTTAATGATTTAACAATTTTTTGTAAATCATTTTTGGGCTTCTGCAGCTGTAGATTCTCACTGTGAATTCCCTTGCTTGCTCATGCATAAGTGTATTTGCAATACCAAATATACAGGTTTAGTACTTTTGCCTGTTAGTGATTGTTTTACATGTGTAACGTTTTGGTTGAGATGTTAAATGGTGGAAGAGTACTGTGGATGTGAATGTGGGAAGTAATTTTAATCATGTGTAATTGGTCACAGGGCCTAAGTTGCAGTAATTAACTTTTGCTGATTTATTTAACAATGCCTTGTTGCTTTGTATGCATTAACGTTTGGGTGTAAAGATTGTGTGTATATCCAACAGGGAGCCACAGTATTTAAATTGACCAACCTAATGTTACAACTGCTTTGAGGTGGCCAAATGTAAACTAAAAGCCTTAATTAAAGTGGTGCAATTTTGTATGACTTAGCATCAGTAGTTCAATAAATTTGGATTGCCATGCAAGGGCTTGCATTACAGTTACACTACTTGAATGTTTTGTGTTTTAGTAGTGCTAGTAAATACTGATTTTTAAGTCTCTTGCACAGTGCAGATTCATACATCTTGGGATGAAAAGGAACCCTTATGACTTTTGTCTTCTGACAAATACATGCCATAGATATTTCTTTTAGTAGTATCCCGTGTGGTAGGGTGCATGAATTTCTGACTGAATGAAATTCTACTTAGTTCTGGACTTGGAATATTCCAAGGTCTAAGGAAAAGTCTAACAGAAAAATACCTGTCCTCAGAGATTAGACTACCAGTGGCTGTTTTGGAAACTTTAAAGTATGTTGCCTGCTATTTTCCTTCTTTCCAGGAAGAATTAATTGTTAAAATTTACTTAGTATGGCTCAAAAAAATTAATCTTGAAAGACAGTATGATTTTTCTGCATGATTAAACCATATTTATTTGGTTTCAAGGAAATCTGCAGTATTCTTGCAGTATTGAGTGTAGAATTTTGCAGACCTGAAATATCTGTTAACACTGTTGGACTGAGAAGTGGAATGTGTGGACTGTAGATGATTTCCTGATTTTGGCTGTTCTGCTGAAAATTAACGTCATAGCCAAATACTTGGTGCCTCCTGTTTCTCTGGCACAGAATTATCAGCGCATGTTCTAATCCATCCCTGCAAACTCAATCAGATTAGGTTAGCTAATACCAGTAAGCTTTGAGATAGTTTATGTTGCCCAAAGTGAATTAAGGAGCCCAGCTGATCCTTCCTGCTGGTAATTTCATCAGTCATCACCATTGTTTAATGGAAATAATACACTTGCACTTGTGCAGAATCAGAGTTCAGACTGAAATTCCTTTTCATTTATCATTAAAAACTAGAAGATCCCCATATGCTTTCTGCTTTCTACTTGGTCCCCAGAGTAGAGGAAACTGGAGCACTAGATGCTCTAGTTCTTTTTTCACTGGATACCTGCCTTCTTCCTTGATGAGCTAATCAGTATTTTTCCTCTCTTCATTTTCATCCTCTGCTTGTTCAGGTCTTGTAACACTTTTATGTGTCAGTCATCCTTTTATCGGTCTTTTCAATGTGTTTCTTTTCTAGGCAGCTGTACAGATGGCATTGGGCATTCTTTGAGAGCATCAGAGAGGGGGCCCTGGTCTCTGCTCTCAGTGTCTAGCCAAAGGGTACCATTTACAGGGAACATCAGATTATGCCCTGAAAAGCTCTGTACTGAAGAATTCTTGGCTGTTCTGTTTCTCATCATTAGAGGTATTCAGCTGGATCAAAGTCTTGAGGAAATAAAATTTTCAGAATCTCTAGGCTTTAAAGATTATACTAAAAAAGTGAAATATGTTTCCCCCACTACCTTCCCTATATTTAGAACTTAGGTCATATTTTTAAAGCCAGCACATTATAACACAGGTAATACCTAAAGCCCAGTATTTTTCTCTGTGAAAATACAGGCAGGCTTCAAGGGAGCAGTGTCACAGTGGTTAAAGGGAAGATGCATGACAAAATGGTGCTAAGGAAATGATGGACATAAAGTGTAAAGAAAAACACATGGACATTCTCTTCATATCTAAATAATTGTGGCATAAGAAGCTGTTCCCAGTGAGGAAGTGAACATTCAGTTCCCCACAGGAATTGGAACTATGTAAGCAGTTACCAATTCTATAAAAGAATCCTGTCTGCTGAAATTTTTTAACAAACTTTTAACATATCTACAAGATAATTGCTTTGTGTACCAATGCTTAAGAAGTTCACGCTTTAACTACTTGTACAGAAACAGAACATTTCTCATAAAACTTTGGATGAAAATACACATAGTTCACATTTTGAGAACTAATGCAGTAATTTTTGCAAATTCAGTGTTAATACACCTGTTACTGCTTGTAAAGTTACCTTATGCTTACAGCACACACAAAAGTTGTGACTGCTTTATTTCCTCCCTAATCTGAAACTAGTATATGTCAATATACTCTGAGCCTTCCATGGAAAAAGTAATGTTTATGTCCTGAAATACAGAAGTATTACTTAATGGAATTGCACCCTTCATCTTAGGACTCTTTCATTGCAGTAAATTTCTCTTGTATCTTACCTTGTTCCTAGTGCCCTTTTTCATGCTCAAATTATTCTGTGACATGAATGCTGTTTGCCTAACTCTAGGAGACTGTTGAGACATTGCAAGATGTTTTCAGATGTCCAAATTAACTACTTGTAAGATCAAACTACTCAAACTGCTACTGCTCTTCTGCATAAGAGAACTTCTGGAAAAGTATTGTAGAGTTAGATATTAAATTTGTTCATAAGATGTACTGATACTGTGATGCTAGAAATGAGAGGTGGGAGGAGTTTGGAATTTGAATTAAACTGCATTTTTCTCTTTTTCTGATGTAAATAGAATTGCAGTTTCCTTATGCGTGAACACTAGAGGATTTTTCTTTTAAAATGCTGTAAAAAAACGTATAGATATAAATTTCATGGGTTTTCTTCAAAAGTTTTCTGATCTTTGCCAGTTTTGGAAATCACTTATTTAGAGGGGGAGAAATTCGGCCACAATACTATACTAGTTCTAGATAGACTTCAGTTTAGACATATCAACAACAGAAAGTTATATGAGATGGGAATGGTCAAAAATAGTCAATGTACAGCTGTCTGTAGCACTTTTTGAATTGTAATCTGATGATGCAGCCAAGCATCATGTAGCATCTGTGTAGACAGAAAGCTTCTTGTTTGATTTTAAACTGCTGTCCCAACAGCATTAGGCTATGCTTCAATTTATAGCTTTTATTTTGCCAGTGTATAGGAAGAATAAAAGCAAATAACAAGTTGATCAAATATGTAAAAATGCAGTTGTAAGTTATTTGTTATTGTAGCATTAGAATAGCAGAGCTCCTAATCAAATTAGGTTTTTACTTCTGAATCTCAAGCACCTTATGCTTTTCATTGAAAAATTTATGGACAAGTTAAGGATTCCTAAAATCTAATTGACTTCCTCCATGCTATAAAGTAAACTCTGTAATGATACTTATATTTGTGGAAAACTTTACATTCTTAGCCTGGAACTGTAAGCCAAGTGGTTTTGTAGTCTTAATTTTGATTTCAGTGTTGCAATATTTGGGCTTCAGACAACAGATAAAAGTGGATTTTGCTGCTTTTTTTCTGTGTTTGGGGTTTTGGGGGGGAGTTGCTTTCTTTAAATACCTTCCAAAACCATTTATTTTCAGAAGTTTGAATCATCAAGCAGAGAGTGACTTCCTCTTTTCAAAGAGTTGTTCTTTAGGGAGAGGTTTGCACTTCAGGAAGAGATTTGGGAATGGAGAGAGGAATGTCTTTGTAATTCCACTCTACTCACTTAAGTCTCAAGAGATATTAATTCTGCGGAACAACAAGCTCTACAGCCTCATTGTTTTAAGAAAGTCCACTACCACCAGGGGTTTTTTCTTTGAGGTTCTGGCTGGGGTGAACTACTTCATTTGAAAAACATTGTCATTTCTAATTAACTCATGTTAATTGTCTTTTGGCTACCATAAACTTGTAGGCATGGGACATTTCTGCAGTCTTGGATACTGAGTGAAGCTGTAGTGGAAGTTAGGTCCTTCTTTCATCAGTATGTTTCACCTTTTCATACTGTGTAGCATTTTTACCTTACACTTCCAAACGTACCTGTGTGGAGTCAGTAGCTTCACTCCCATTCTAGTAATTGCAAAAATCTACATGTGAAATCCCAGTTCTCATAAGCTGGGTTTACTGCTTGTAACACACCCACTAGAAACAAAACCTCTTGGCACTACTGTCATGATTTTCAGACACAAATAAAATGACAGTTGCAAATTTGTCTCTTTTTCCTTTTTAATAAAAGGGGGGTTTAGCCAAACTGCTTCAGTAGAAGTAGGCATGGGAATCCATTTGTTTAGGTAAGACCCTGAGCAAATACATTGAGAGTCAACACAGGTATTTAAGTACTAAGCAATCAGATAAACACTTCAGTTAAATTCTTGAGATTGGCTTTAAAAAAAGATTTCCTTGCATTTAAATGAAAAATGTGAACAATTACAGACTCCGGAAACATGTTTCAACTAAGAAGGGATGGGCTAAAACATGAGCATTTTTCATTTCCTTACAAAATGGCAGGGAATAGTGTAAGTTCCATAGTTTTCTTTGTACTGAATGCAGTTGTGGTGCTGTCACACATGGCACGTCAACATCGTTGAGCTCTTGCTTTTGGTAGTTCTAAATTAAAATTACAGTTTTGTACATGCAGATGTCATGTATACAGCTTAGCAATGCATAAGTCAATTTATCTGGTTCATGAGCTGTCTTCAGTCATATTTTGTTAAAGGGTAATTGGAGTTTTGAGTTTGTTTACTTGTTTAAAGTGTGGGATATACTATATTTAAATTAATCAAGAGCATCCTGTAGACTCTAACTTCACAGAAAGCCACTAGAGAGCAGAGGAACCTTAGGCTTTGACATATTCACATGCCAGGTTTGTGTGTTAGTCATGCTAGCTCCTGGGTTGTCTTTGGTTGTCCCGTCTCTAAGTAGGGAGCACTGCTACCTCCCCTGATACTCTGGTAATATAACTGCAGTTAAGTTCCTTTAAGATCAGATGCAAATATGTGAAACTTAAGATGAATGTACAATTTTTAATTATAAATTTGAATTTAGAGTCCTTCATGACTGAAGAATTTCCGTTCCCTTCGCTTCTATAAAGCATAAGATGCTTGCAGGAAACTTTCAGTCATTTTTCCCCCTTTTTCCCCTCTGAGTAGATACATATGAAGTGGGATACCAGTCAAAAAGTAGTGCCTGAAAACACCTCCAGGTTTTTACACTGTTCTCACCACTTTACTCCCTTACTGGAGCCAAGTTGCAGCCTCTAAGGTGCTTCCCAGGTCTACACTTAGAGAGACTGTATGTATTAAGAGAAGTTCTCTCAGGGGCCCCAATCTTTTAAATACTTTTACAAGTTTGTTTGGTTCGGCTGTTTTTAAAAGCATGCATGTTGCCCTCTTTAATTTCTCTTCAGCTTAATTTGTCTTGTTCTCATCTGTCATTGCTTTGAATAAACCTCAGACAGCATACAGAGGAAGCACCGTTACATTTCTGATTTGTGTATATTCGCCTGCCCTAAGGCAGGGCTAGCCTGAGAGTGTGAGCTGTTGGAAAACAATTGAACCACACAGCAATTTATGCATTACTCTGGATTTCCCACTGCACTACAGAGACAATAATACTGCACTGTTTGGGGAGGATGTGTTGAGAGGTAAATTCTATTAAATACATAGTACTGAATTAGAATAGAATAGTTCCTTTAATGCTCTTTTAGTTTTCTGTTGTAATGAAGATAGTTGCCTTTGCTTGAGCTTTCATCGTCTACAAGGTAGGACAACTTCACGTATTTTTTTAAAATCCAAAATTACATTTCCCGAGTGACTAAAATACTCTCTATAGTCTTCTACTTGCTTGTGTTTCTGCATACTCAGTCTTCATCAGCTTTCTTCTTGTGAAGGCACCTGGAGCTGGGCTCTCTGGCAGCTTCGGTGACACCCCGGGATTGGGTGATGTGGCATTTATCGGCATCTTAAGCAAGCTGTGGGGCGTCAGCCCATGTCTTGCAGCTCTGCTTTTGCAGACACTGTCAGAGGAATCCTTCAGAGGAATGTATGCGAACATGTAATTTGCTCAAAGTACTCCACTGTAGCCCTGAATATACCCAAGTGTTTCCAACTGTGTTTGGAGTTTTACTTGTCTTAGAGTAAAACTTGTCCAGGTAAATGTAGTACGGTCAGTAGCATAGCCCTTGGTACTGGTGGAGTAGTAACAGTGCTTTTCTATAGTTAAAAAGNGTGCCCCCGGCCCAGGGCCGCGCCGTGCTGGGACACGGGCCCCGGCGGCGGCGGAGCGGGTGGGCACGGGGCGGGCTNTTCTATAGTTGAAAAAGTGGGGAAAATTCATTTTGAGAAGGAAGGAGACAATTAGTTTTACAGCTTTTCTTAGTTTTTCGATGCAGGTAGGGATTGAGTGATCCTGCAGGGTTAGTTACTCTGGCCCTTGCAGTGAGAGAGACGGGAGAGAAACAGACACGAGTTCGTAACTCGGTGAAAGTAAACTCGTCTGGCTGAATGTACGGAACGCTTTGCCCATCTGATGAGCCTTTCTCCGTGCGGCGAGGTATCTATGTGTATATATATCTATGTGTGTGTGNAGTGTGGTTGCTGCTTCTTGAGTGTATCTGTGGATTACCTGGGAGCTGTGAGTTGATCGGGGCTGGCGGGGCCAGGCCTTTGCCGGGCCTGCTGAGGCATCAGCGGGAGCGGCTCCTGTGCGCCTGAGCAAAGGGGAGGGGAGGGCGTGGGATGGGATGGGAGAGGATGGGAGGGGGATAGGATGCTTTCCCTCCTGCAGAACTCCTGAGCCTTCCCATTTGTAGTGACTGCATGCATCCAAACAAAAGGAATCAAATACTGAAATCATACTGTTCTTTCAACTGATTTTTTTTCNGACTTTCAAACTACGGGTTCTCAGGTCCTGCCTGTTCAGGCGGGCCCCCGGAACCGGTGCGGGCGGTGCCCGGCGCGGCCCCGCCCGGCGCGGGCGGAAGGCGCCCTTGNTTTCATGCTGTTGCCTCTCTTCTTGTCCTTCATTTTTAATAATTGTTTGTTGTGGTGTAGGGGGAGCAAAGTGTGGGTTTTCAGGCGAGGTCGTTCCTCTGACCCGACGAGCAATGCTGTGGGTGTTCTGCAGAGGAAGCGACGTCAGTGGCAGAATTGGAGATAACTTAATGTTTTGAGTTTTCTAGTTACGGAGTTACTTAATACATCTTGTATTTTCTGCTTGAATTCACTTGCTTGCTTTTTGTCTGTGTTGCTATTTTCTAGAAATAGTTTTGAAGATATGCTATCCCCCCATGAGACAGAAATGGCCAAACCTGGACGGAAACAAGGCTCTCAGAAAAGAGTTTCTAGTATCCTTTTTCTGTAAAGAATTTTTGTCTTGTGATTAACTGCTACTTGCTGTGTTCACTACCTGTATATATTTTTACTACTGCTATGATTTTAAGCATGTTGAGAATGGTTTTTGAATATATAAGAAGTTACTCTTTATTTTACACCTATTTAAAATGAAGAATGTATGAATGTAATGTAAAATTATTACCTGATTTTTGAGGTATTCTGCAGTCAAAATTCTGCTATTGAGCTGTCTCGTTTCCTCCTTACTGCAGTCAATTTTCTTTTCTATGTGATATTTTCATACATTAAGGAGGAGAAAAGTTCAAAACCAAAACTGTAATTGCAGTATCTAAAAACTGATAGGGTAGGATGTTAATGACTTACTGAGAGTGTGACTTAGGAAGTCTGGATAAGTTTCATTTAGAGAAGTACTGCATTTTCAGCAACACGATGCAATACTTGTCCTTTACAGAAGAAGTCAGAGGTAAGCCAGAAGATGTAATTCCTTGCCTTTTAGTATTTCCTCTGAATGAAGCTTTCTCTCTCTCTTTCCTACATGTCAAAACTGTTGTAGTGATGGCTCAGAACAGATTATTCAACAGATTTTAGGGAAATTAAGAGTTTGCTCTTGGCTATATGGAATTATTTTGATTGTGGATTAAATGTGGTTGCAGGGATGCTGCATTGCCTGTCCCCCAACTTCTGCCATCATGGTTATGTAATGTGGTGTTTTACAGTTTCTCTTGGGCATATGAACTCAGGTTTATATCCACCCTGAGAACTACACGACCCATAGCTGATTCTATGTCTGATCTTTTGGAAAAGTAAAAGGAGTTTTCTTCATCATATCTTAATTTTATGGCCTTACGCTCTTCTGCAGGTATTGCATTATCAGGGTGGTGTGATGATTCAGTGTATCATAACTTCCATCCACTGCAATAACAAGAGCAGTGCACAGGCAAGATTTAAATGTCCACAGAATTTTTTCCCCCACTTTTTTACAATAAGGAACACCCCCCTCCATGTAATTTGACAGCTAAGCTAATGGTATATTTATGGTTATAACAGCAAAAGAATCCAGTACATTTGTTTGTTCTTCTGGGTTTTGCATGTAAAATAAAGCTAGTGAGATATTTGCCCTGGTTATATTGTGCCTCGGAATCAATATGTCCGTGGACACTAATAACACAGGTTAGTGAAACTTAACTACTTCTAAGTACATCATACCTAGAGCACTGAACATAGGTGCTGACAGGAAGAAGAAAAGTAGAGCAACAGAGCACCTGGAACTGAGAAAGAGAGAACTTTTTTAAAAAATGCATTCAGACTCAGATTTTCATGTTTTGATGTAGCATAAAGCAGCTCCTCATGAGGCATAAGGATTCTCTTTGATCTTAACAGTTGTGAGGAGTCCCAGACCTGTTGTGTTCACATTTCTGAACTTGACTGTGTAGTGTCCCTTTTAGCTCTCCAGCTTCAAGGTTCTGATGAAACATTTTGTGACCTAACTCAGGCTTATGAATGGGACTTTCTGTTTTACTCTAAAAGATGTGTAATGTGCATAACATTTGAACTACGACAGAAGTATTTTTCCTTTCCAAGTAGTCACAGTCATTTAGAGTAGAGCTAAAAGCATGTTTAGAAAAGTGTTTCTTAACTTGTTTGTTAATCAGTTCTCACATCCCTGGATGACAGTATTGGAAACGTGACACCCAGAAGCCAGTTTCTTTCCCGAACTCCCAATTCATTGCTTCACCAGCCAGGTAAGACTGCTTGCTCTCTTATTATTTAGTTAAAGGATTTATGCACTTGGACTTCATAATTAATAACAATTCATAAGAGTAAGAACATGGATGTGCTGCAGTGGATCCAATGCAAAGTTCATTAGTGGATTGAAGTGTCTGACATATGAGAACAGACTGAGAAGAGCTGGGAGAGATTAGGGGATCTTGTCAGTGTATATAAATACTTCATGTGAGGGAGTAAGAAAAAGCCAGACTCTTCTTACTGGTGCCCAGTGAAAAAGCAAGACGCAATAGGCACAACAGCTTAAAGAGGGAGTTCTGTTCAAACATTAAAAAAAAACATTTTTACTGTAATGGTGGTTGAATGCTAGAACTGGTTGGCCAGACGGTCTGTGGAATCTGTGACCTTGGAGATAACCAAAGCTGACTGAACAAGGTCCTGAGCAACCTTTTCTAGTTAATACAGCTTTGGGCAGGGGGGTAAAGCAGATGATCTTCAGAGGTTCCTTCGAAACTCATTGTAGTGGGTTGATCCTGTCTGGACACCAGCTGCCCACCAAACTGCTCTGTCATTCCCCATCTCAGGCAGGACAAGGTGAGGAGAAAATGTACTTAAAGACTCATAGGTAGAGATAAGGACAGGGAGAGATCATTGACCCATTACTGTCACAGGCAAAACAGACTCAACTTGAAATCGATGTCTTACCAAAGATACCAGAGTAGGATAATGAGAAATAAACCCCAAACTTAAAAACACCTTCCTCCCACCCCTCCCTTTTCAGAAGCTTTAACTTTACTGCCACATTTTCTACCTTCTCCCCCATCAGCAATGCAGGGGGATGGAGAAAGGGTGCTGTGGTCTGTTCATCACATGTCATCTCTGCTGCTCCTTCCTCTGGAGGAGGACTCCTCACACTCTTCCCCTGCTCCAGTGTGGGGTCTCTCCCATGGGAGACAGTCCTCCATGAACTTCTCCAGTGTGAGCCTTCCCACAGGCTGTACTTTACAAAGTGCTCCAGTATGGGTCCCTTCCACTGAGGGCAGCACAGAGTGTTCCAGCACAGGTTCCCTGCAGGATCACAAGTCCTGCCAGCAAACCTTCTCCTGTGTGGGCTTCTCTCTCTGTAGGACTACAGGTCCTTCCAAGACACTGCTCCAGCACAGGCTTCCCATGGGGTCACAGCCTCCCTCTGGCATTCACCTGCTCTGGTGAATGGGTGAATCTGGTGTGGGGTCCTCCACAGGCTGCAGGTGGATCTCTGCTCCATGGTCGACCTGCATGGGCTGCAGAGGCACAGCTGCTCCACTGTGGTCTGTACTACAGGCTGCAGGAGAACCTCAGCTCCAGCACCAGGAGCACCTCCTCGCCCTCCTCCACTGACCTTGGTGTCTGCAGAGTTGTTGCTCTCACATATTCTAACTCCTCTCTCTGCTGCTGCTGCTGTTCCCTCAGCAGCTTTTTTTTTCCATCTTCAGTCTGTTATCCCAGAGATGCTTCCACCACTGCAGATGGGCTCTGCCTTGGACAGCAGTGGGTCTGTCCTGGAGCTGCCTGGCACTGGCTCTGTTTCTTGGCAGCTTCTCGGAGAAGTCACCTGCCCTTCCAAAACCTAGCCATGTAAACCCAACATACTCTGCTATGTCATGATTTTGTGATTTTGCAGTTAAACCTTTCTAAATATGGACAAAAACACCTATTAGCAGGCAACATTTAGGTTAGCAAGTTACTTGCTTATGCTGTTGCTGATTAACAATTTTTGCCTTTTAGTTTTTAGAGTGGGTTTGAGCTTCATTTTCATTGTTTGGCACAAGAATGTGTCCGGTATCATTTCAGTTTCTCTGCCATAGTCAGCAGTTTGTTGCATTTCCTTCTTTTTGCAATCTTCTTTTGATTTTGCAGTAGCTTTCAATTCTTCAAGATTGTCTGTTGTGTAGTGTGTTTTTAGATATTTTTCCATCCTTCTTTTTGTGACAGCTTAATTCTCTTGCAGACCTTTCTGGATATTTATTTATTGGATGCATCAGTGAATGATTTCCCTCTCCATCAGCAGAAGAAATTAGATAGCACACCTCACAGAAAGGTCTGTGGAGCCACACATGGTGGCGAGGGTCAGATTGCCCTGAAACCTCTCAATCTTATCCCACATTCTGCATCAGTGGACCCATATTAGAAGTGTGTTCAGGGATTCTTCTCAAACTGTCATTTGTGCCAAAATAAGAATCTCCAAAGAGACTGATTCTTCATGATTTCTCAGGGTTCCTGCCAAGTTCTATGTAGCCTCTGCTTGTTCTTGTTTAGTGTAATATTTATTGGCTTCTATTTTGGCAGCCAGCAGCAAAGATAAATGCTGTTAGATCAGCCTTCTTCTTGAGCGAAAACTACTTATGTCAGCATTTTTTTTTTGTGTTGACTTTAT